>PITA01026980.1:0-21760 GCA_004023965.1 Spilogale gracilis
ATCCGTTACCGCTGACCCCCCCCACAGTTCTGTCTATTCCCAAAGGCCATGCGCGTGGAGTCATACCGTGTGTGACCTACCCCGATGGCTGCACTCACTGAGCGATACGGCTTTAACAGTCCTCTGTGTGTTTTGTGGCTTCACAGCTTGTCTCCTTTTCCTGTTGAATAATATTTCCTCGAATGAATTTATCACAATCTGTCCACTCACCTATCGAAGGACATTTCTTCCATCAACTTCTGCTCCTAATTTTTGGCAATTATGAAGAAAGCTGCTCTAAAGAAGCCCGTGTATGTTTCCGTGTGGACATAAGCCTCCGACTCCTAGGGACGGATGCTAAGGAGGGGGGCTGCTGGACCCTGTGGGGAGCGAGCCATCAGCTGTGCAGGAAACCACAAAACCGTGTTGCCAAGGAGCTGAGCCGTTCTGCATTCACACCAGCAGTGAATGAGAATCCCCATTTCTTCATGTCCTCGCCAGCATTCGGTGTTGTCAGTGCTCCGGATTTTGGCCGTTCTGATAGGTGTGTAGACCATCAGCTCCGTGTCTGACGTCTGCCATTATTACTGTCTTATCAGCCACCATTGCTTCAAATGTTTCTTCTATATACCTTCCTCTCCTTCTGCTCCTTCTGCTACTCCCATTATACATATTTCATACTTTTTGTAATTGTCCCGTAGTTCTTTCATATTCTCTTTTAATCTTTGCATTCCAGTTTGAAAAGTTTCTATTGACACATGTTCAGGCTCACTGATTCTTTCCCCAGCCCTGTCCAGTGCTCCAATCAGGCCGTCGGAGGCACCCCACCCCTCTGTTACAGGGTTTTTACTTCTAATATTTCCTTCTGATTCTTTCTGAGGGTGCCCACCTCTCTGTTCTTGCGTGTTCTCTATTTTATCCACGAAAGCATGTTAATCAGCGTTATTTTAAACTTCTGTGTGAAAATTCCAAAACCTCCACCAATCTGAGTCTGGCTCTGAGGGTTGGCTTGTCTCTTCAATCGTGACTTTTGCCTTTTAGAGAACCTTGTACTTTTCTTGAAAGTGGACATGACGCATCAGGTAAGTGGAACGGAACTACACAGGCCCAAGGTGTGAGGGTTTCTGTCGATCTGGCCAGGAGTCAGACTGTGTTTATTATGTAGTGAAACTGTGGGCTCAGAGGTTAAGCGTTTCCTCAGTGTCCTTTTTCCCGTCTCCCCTGTGGTCGTGAGGTTTCCTTAGAGATTCCTTCTTAAACAGTGCCGAGACATGTAGTTCTTTGAGACGCAATCTTCTGTTTTTCTATAGGAGTCCCACTGATGTGGTGGTAAGATGTCAGCGATGTGAGATCATTCTGGAAACCCAAGATTAGGTCTCAGTCTTTTATTGGGTTTATGCTCCTGGGCTGCGATCTTCATAAGTGCTTCAAAGTCTCCCCCTCACCCCTTAGCTGAGAAGGGAAGGCTAGCACGGCCTGGAGTTCTCAGTCGACTCCGTTCTGTGAGTTCCAAGAACAACCCTCCCACACTGACGTGCTTTCCTGGACCATTGCATACACTTGAAAGAGGTTTTCTCTCCTTTTGCCCTCTCTATACCCACAGGTCTAACACACTCTCCGTCAGCTAGGCTTTAACACTGCACATCTCCTTTGCCTCTCCACATGCCAAAGGGAAGCCAAGGGTCTCCGAGAGGAAGAAGGGAAGCGTGTCCAGCAGGAGCAGCAGGCTGTCATCAACCCAAGTTCACCAAGAGCTCTCACCTGTGGGGTTACGGCTCCCCTCCGTGCAAGGAGGACATAGGACAGCAGGCAGATTTCCTGCCAGTTCTTCCCCACCTGAATCGAGGTGCATGCTGGGATGGGCCATGCTTTCCCTCAGTTGGCTTCTTTACTTGCTGTTGGACTGCACACGGTCTCGTCCAGTGGTCTTTGTGTCGGTCAGTTTGGGCTGTTGTGACACAGCCCCACAGACTGGGTGTCTTATAAACAACAGACGCTTATTCACCTCAGTGCTGGGGGTGGAAGTCTGAGACGAGGGGGCTCGCAAGGTCGGGTTCTGGCGAGAGCCCTCTTCTGGGCTCCAGACCAATGACCTCGCGTTCTGTCCTCGTGTGCCAGAAAGAGCGGGACCTTCACATCTCTTCTCTAAGGGTACTAATTGTGTTCATGGGTGCTCCGCCCTCATGACCCAACCACCTCCCAAAGGCTCCCCTCCTAACCCTCATGCTGGGGGACAGGCTTCAACATAGGACTCTGGGGGGACACAGACATCTGTAAACAGCACCTTCCATCCCTCCGATGCTGTGAGCTAGCCTGGGAGAGCCAAAGGCCTAGAAAAGGGGCCTGTCAAATCATCACCAAATTGTCATCTAATAATAAGGCCCAAATACACTGTACCTTCGCAAAGTGCTTGCTTCATGCTGTCCCCGGTGAGCCTCCCAGCCCTGCAGCTCCGAGCCAGGCTGGCGGGACTCACGGGTTCCGAAGATACTGAGGCACAAGGGCAAGGGATTTGCCTATGGTCACTAAGTAGTGATCAGTGGACTGAAGCTCAGGGCCCTCAGTTCCAAATCTCTGCTTGGTAAACAACCACACCAACGCTGCAAAAAGCAAATTTGGTTCACTTGGGACTTCACCCGAGGAAACTGACCTCTGAAAAGATCAGGTGGGCCTCAGCCTAGCACTTTTATCTTCTTAAAATGACCCAATTTTCTGGAACCCAATAGATAATCGGGGCAGTCTGTTTCTCCCACTGTGATACATTTTTTGGGTCAGGGAAGGAGAGAAGTCATTTAGTGTTGTTAAATATCCAGATGGCAGCATATAACTCCTCTCCAACCATTTCTATTTTAAACTTGGGGAAAATATCTTGGCAAAGAAACCATCGATCCTATTGGCAAAGTGATTGATTCCTTAGTATGTCAAAACTCTTCTTTTGACATTATTATTTTTATTATGGGGAATGCACACGTTACTTAAAGTCACTTGTCAGTGTCCCACGTCCTCAGCCGGTAGCTCTCCCTGGGGCCCTGGCTAGGAGAGCTTCCTCACTACACACACTAGATGCAAGACCTGGGCTACAATACTCTTTGCGGGGGAAGGGAGCAAGGAGAGAGAGAGAGAGAAAGAGAGAGAGAAAATCTTAAAAAGGCTTCATGTCCAGCACCTGAGCCCATTGTGGGGCTTATCCCACAACACTGAGATCAAGACCTAGGCCTAAATCAAGAGTCAGATGCTAAACTGACTGAGCCACCCAGGAGCCCCATAAATACTTCTAAAATCTGAAGATAAGTGAACATTTAGGCTGAAGAAAATGTTTTGATCTGTGTTATTCATATATTCATGGTTGTACCAATGAAGTCATAAATACAACTTTGACGACTTATTTCAATCAAAGTCGCACTGCATTCTGGAGGTCGGCCTCTGTGGAGTAAGCAGAGGGCTTCTCCATCACACGCCTGTCTCCATGAGTGATGCAAGACGGGGACGCCTGTCCTTCTCACCCCAGTGCCCAGGAAACTCAACACTCAGCTCTGCCCCCCTTGGTGGGATCCCTTCCTGGCCACCCCGCGAGCCGCATCTCCCCACGGGGCTCTCTGAGCTGGGCCTACGCCTCCGGCCAGACACCAGCCTGCTTCCTCTGGTGAAGAATCAGCTGCGTTTCCTGTCCCTCTGGCCACTTTCCCCTGGGCTGAGACCAACAAAACCAGGGAGAAATGTCTGAGCTTGCTCTCTCCCGGCCTGGGGCCCAGCCACGACTCCACCTCTGGCCTGAAGGCGGTGACTCCCAGCTGCACCCCGTTGGGCCCCAAGGCTGGCCTCTGGGGCTGAAGCAGCGTCTTAGCAGGTGCCCCCGCCCACAGTGGGCCCGTTCTCCCTTCTCCGTGGCTAATGGGTTAAGCAGGCCAGAGCCCTGTTCTGTACTACTGACTGTGTCCTACACCACAAGCTCCCAGCCACACGATGCTTCTGCAGCCTTGAGCGAGGCACCCAGCAAATGCTGGGGGGAGTTTCTGATCAGCTGCTGCTGCAGGCTCCCTGCCCCCCACGCCTGGGGCCCGCCCCGTGCCAAGATCCCGTGCTCAGCGGGCACACGGCTCTGCGCCTGGCTTCCTCACTTTTGCCTGGACTCGGCAGCCGAAAGCCGTCCAGCAGACGAGACTCCACTTCCGCGGCCGGTTCCCGGAGCTGCAGTCTGGGACCCTGAGACCCTCACCAGCACAGGGAGCGGCCTCCAACTTCCATCGCTTCTGAGGTGCTCCGTCTTGGCTCCTTGTCACCGTCAGACCCTTTGCCACCTCCACCGGCCTCTCCTTTCTCTTTCCTCCTGCAACAAGTTGAGACCTGCAGGCCCTTTCCCTCATAGCCCGCATCTGTCCGGGAACGCACGCCCAGGGCCCCCATCCGGCAGGAGGAGGGAGTGGCCACCCGGCCCCCTGGGCCCTTTGGCGTGAGCTCTGCGCTGCTTCTTGCGGGGTGCCCTTCTGCTATGTTCAGGACAGGATGGTGCTCGGCCTTCCCCAGCGTGGGCAGGGCCCTCACCCGGGCCCTCCCTGCACAGGTCTGGACTCCGCGAGGCAGGCACACCGTGGTGATGTACCTTTCTAAGCTTTATTCCTGGACTCACGGGTAATTTTCAGGCCTAACTGCCCAGAAGGACCCTCCTTCCTCCTGCTGCACCCAGGAAATCATGCATGCCTCCCCTGCGGCTTCCTGCCCAGACCAGGGGCCTACACTTTCTGGTATAAGCATCACTCCCGAGCGTCTCCTGGCCTACTTCACGGAAGGCCCAGAAAAAGCGTGTGCACGGGCACAGACAATGAGATGCCTGTTACTGCCGGCGAGTTTGGGAGACAAGCTGACCACTCTGGCACCGACGCCCCAGGACGGAGAGTTCCGCCCCAACAGGTGCTCTGGCAGCACTCGGGGTCCTCTGGGGGGCCCCAGACGGCCTGGTGATCCCCCCCCCACGCTGTCTTGCTCTCGCCAGTTCACTCCCAGCTCCCTCCCCTGCTGATCTGAGAGCAGTGAGCCCTAACCTGTCCTTACTCCGCCAGGTTGGCCGGGGGTAAGGGAGCAGAGGCCCCAAGGACTGGATGGACCCCTCGGTTCTGGCGGCCACGTGCAGAGGACGGCCTCAGAGGCCATGACTATGCAGGCACCTGGATCTGCAGCCCACGGCCCCAGAACCAGTGAGCATCTGCTGTCCGCAAGCCCCCGGCCCCCCGGCCTGAGACAGGCACCCCGAGCCCGACACGGCCCCAACGGCAGCCCCTGGCCACTATCTTTGATCACCAGTTGTCCTTGGTTCCTGGTAGAGGAAAGGGGCGAGAGACGCTGCAGGTGGACCCACACCCCACGGCCAGGGCGGCGTGGGCACGGGCTGAGCCAGCGCCCATGTCAGCGAGTCCCTCCCGGGCTCCCACCCCGCTCCCTGCCCACCCGCCTCTCACACGGAGCTCTTCCCCCTCTGCGGGCCGTGATCTTGACTAATCTCTAACTGCTGGAAATACTTCCTGGTCTTATCCCTTTGGGGAAAACGCACACAACACCGCGGACAGAACAAAGCCCCTCAGGGCCTCCTTGCGAGACCCGGCGCCGGTGTGGGAGTTGCTGGCTTGCTTTGGCTTGCTGAGCATCTCCAGTGTTGCACGGCACCGCGAGCACGACTCCAGCACCGCGAGAAGGCTCTGCTTGTCCTGTCGCCGCCGTGGTCAGGCGCCCCAGCAGAGCCAGCCTCGCGGCAGCAGCCTCCACTACCCTCGTTGCCCACAGAAGGGCACGCTGCGGTCGCCATCTTCATTCCTGCCATCATCTGGGAACTTGTGTCTTGTGAGTGACAGTGGTGGTTAAGGAGGTGTGGAGCTCGAGCTCGCCTATGGAGCCCCCTGCACGCCCTACCTGCCTCCCAGTACCCCACCAGTACCCCACTCCCACTCCAGGGGCCACCATAGCCCCGTCTGACCGGAGGCCTGGGCACACCTCTTGGGGACTTGCTGACGAGTACCACGGGCAGCTCTGCTCATCGCCCCTAATCCAGGCCCTGAGTGTGTCCCTACATTGCAGTCTAAAGATTCGGAAGGTCACCTGTCCGCAGAGGGCTTGGGCCAAGGGCCGTGGAAGGGGAAACGCCTAACACCTTGAGCACCTGCCCCCGCCCAGGGTGCGCATGTGGGTATGCCTTCGGTGCACAGACATCCCGTTGCCTGGGAGGCACCCCTCCGTTGGCTCTGGCCCTGGGGGACCTCTTTCTCTGCCAGTCTTCTTGAGTCACCTGCATTGACCTGCTCGGCCTGGCTGGGGGCGCCCACGGTGGACGGCCCCACAGATGACCGTGACTCGTGACCCTGCGTGGGACTCACGTGGTCTTGTATCAGCATTTAAAGTGGGTGTTACACGATATAGACAAAAAAGGTAAAATTCATGCAAATAATTCAAAATTACAATATTTCTTTATTGAAAACTGTATTATGTATCAACTAAAAACGACATGACAAATTAAGAGACAGATCATGGAAGAAAAGGAAAAGATTTATGTTTTACGAATGTGGATAGCACTTAGACTGGGTGTGGGAGAAGGAGCCACAGTCTCTTTTTGCACTGAGCCTGCGAAGTCTGGAGCCCGCCCAGCCCCTCGGCTCTCCTGAGAGGAAGCGAACCAGTTAACACTGTCTCCCCACCCTCTCCTGCACACGTCCGCGCCAGCCTCCCTCCATCGCCAAATGCACGGCGTTCTCCGAGCCAAGGAAAACCAGCCAGAGGCTCCAGCCTCTGCACGGCGGACCGTCTGCTTCACCCGTACCTGGGCCCAGGACCCCCCAGGGTCGTCAGGGGAGAGAGCCGCACCTCGGAGCGGTCTCAGGAGCACGAGGGCGCAGCGAACCCCGGAAAAATGGGGGGTGCCCAGCCTGATTAGATTGGCCCCAACACATTCAACATCAAACGGGCTGACCCTGACACAAGACAGGCTGATTTATTATCCTGCCGGCCCTGCTGACAGCAAACACCGCGAGCTTGGCTCTGTCTGGTCATTTTTCAAGCTCCCTGCACACGAGTGGCACCTGTATCCTCGAACACATTACCGCAGACAGCCCTGCTGGAATACTAAGAGGCTCCTATCAAGATTTTTCTTAAGAGGCTCAGACGAGGAGTCTAATCGAGGGCAACAGAGAAGCAGTGCTGTGCGTGCCTGGGGACACAAGCATCGCGCTGGGCGGGGGCAGGCGGTGCTGGCTGGTGCGGGGGGGCCTCAGCCCTGAACCCCAGTGCCGGCCGGGCGGGCAGCCACAAGGCTAGAGAAGCCCATGGTGGGGGCGCCGGGCCCCCCTGCTCTCCTGACTCCCTGCCGGGGAGCTGTGCTGCTTCCCAAAGCCTGGAGAGTCATGAAAATAACAGCCACCGCTTCTGATGTCCAGCAGATTCTGCCTTCCACGTGTCACCGTTAGCTCGTGCCTTTCACATCCCTGATTCAGAGTTCGAGTCCATGCAGAGGGAGGGAGAGCAGGCTTACCTGCAGGCTGCGGAGAGGGAAATGGGAGCAGAGGGGGGAGGGCAGAAGACAGGTGCAAACAGCCCACTTGGACCTGAGAGGCAGGAACTCCCAGGAAAGCCATCCACGTGCCCGTCATGTCCTTGGTCCACATGTTAAGTCAGGGCCCCGAGGATGTCTCCTCGCTAAGTGTACGTGAGCCCAACACAGGTGTCCAGTGGTCCCTGGATGTCAGGGAAAGCCTTCCGTTAGGTCAGTCCCAACAAAGGGCTGGGTCCCAGGCTGCCAGGACTCTGGACGCCCTGTGCCCTGGATGTCCCCTTCACAGGTGCGCCCTCAGTCTCTTGAGCCTGAAAGTGCCCAGAGTTACAGGGGTGAAGTTGTCCCCGGCTCACAAGAGAGAGAGGACTCACAGGATGGCCGATGTCAGAGAGCTTGGCAGAAGCAAGCCCCGCTCACAGCAGACGACGGGGCCGGGCCCAACCCACACCTCCTCGGGGCCGGACGCCCGTCCCCTGTCTGCTGCCACACGTCATGTCCCCTGTGCCTGGGAGCTCCTGCCTCCACAGGGAGGGCTGAAGCCCTGAGATGGGTGTCTAACGTTTGCACTCCTAGACGTCGACGGGAAAGTTTGAACGGGCCCTACGGCTGTGTGCTCAGGCACATTAAACAGGAACCAATTTCCCAAGTTCAGGACGAAGTAATAAAGAAAGAGAGAGGAAGAGTGTTCCAGAAAGGCATTCAGACGAGTCTCTTTACAATTTAAACAGAATTCTCCGGAACAGGAGCACGCGGCCGCCGGCGCAGCCAGACCTAGTTTCTCGGTGCGGGAGACGGAAGAACCTCGTCGGGGAAGTGAGTCACCAAATTGGGCAGAATCGGGAGAGTGACATCGGGGGCTCTGTCGAAGCCCCCGGCCACTCTGCGGGGAAGCCCACGCTTGACCACCTCTGCCCACACTTCAGAGCCTGCCCCCCTCCATCACGAGCAGCGAGCGCGGTCAGGAATACAGCGTCCGCAAAACGCCTCTAACGAGGAAGCCAGCGGGCAGAACAATCGAGTCAGAACAAAGCAGTCTGCAGGACACGCGCTGTGTGTATAGGAGGGAGGGATAAGAAGGGACTACCGTTGACGTCCGTAGTGGGATGAGGGAAGAGAGCATTCATATTGCAGGGGAGGAGGCTCGGAGACGAAAATCATTAGAGAACAAAAAGCAATTAAATTAGTAGTAATTAAAAAGCATGACACAGACTTCCGGCTTCAGCTTAAAATGTAGAAGCTGATGAGAGTGTCATTCCCAGCATTTACAGCAAGAAACAGACACATAATCCACAAAATACCTTCACGGAGTCCCATGGAGAGCGGAAGTCAGAGAATAAGGAACCCAGACCCTTCAAGGAGACCCAGCAGCCCTGCTCTGGCCACGGAACCCGGGGAGGCCCAGGCCGGGTACACAGCCCTGCCAGCCGAACCCAGGGGCATTGGGGCACACTCAGAGGCTTTCTTCCCGCCCTCACTGGTGGCCTGGGGGAGGGGCAGCAGCGCCGAGAGCCAGCCAAGCTGTGCCCGCAGAACGTGGCCGGGCTGCTAGGAAGGGCAGGGTGCTGGCTCCCGGGGCACATGAGAAGAGCTGTCCCCCGGGCAGAGGAGCAGGAAGAGATGCTGGGCCCTCACTGCTAGACACGCTGCCTCAGGCAAAGGACAAGGGCATTGAGCCAGTGCCCCCAACCCCAAGATGACAACGCGGCCCCTAAGAGATCAGGCTAGCCTAGGACGGGAGGGCACCCCACCATCCCTGAGATTCGGGGACCCGGCCTCTCAGAAAGCACGCCAGCCCGGGACGGGAGGGCACCCCACCATTCCCACCCAGCCCTGAGCTGAATGTGCGGAGTCCCGAGGGCTGGCGCTTATGCTGTGGAAGATGAGGGGTGGAGAAAGGTGCCCCCGGGTGCAGGCACGAAGGGGGAGCTGCAGCTGACTGGGGCACAGAGTGGAAACCCCAGGAAATCAGCTCCACACTCAACAAGGGGACCAGAGGAAACCAGAGTCACCTGGAGGGTGACCAGAGCAGCAGAGGCCAAGCCAGGGGACGCCCACACCGCCCGCGGGAGCAGGCACCCTGCCGTCGGGAGACTGAAGGTACAGGAGAAGCAGGCTCCGGCGAGCCTCTGGGGCCCGAAGCATCAGGCAGGGATTAGCACCACTGCCGCTGTGTTGAAGGGCCTCGAGGAAAGAGTGGACAGTGCTCGGACAGATGAGGACTTCAGTAGAGGGGTGGAAACTAAGAAAGAACTGGAAATCAACCCGAAAGGGTCCTGCCTGCAGCTGTGCTCTCCCAGTGTCCAGCTAGAGCCGCCGCCCCGAGTCCCAGAGAAGAGGGCAGAAAGGCCGTCTCCCACTTTAGGCCGAGTCCAGAAAAACTGCCCTGGAGCCCTCCACACCACGCCCCTCCTCTGCAGATGTGGAGGGTTGCCTGGAGGGGGCTGTGGGAGCGACGTGCTGCCGTAGGTGGGGCCTCTGTGGGCCGGCTCTGGAGGCCCCTGGAGGACGCTGTCAGACGGAGCCCTCCCCTTGTCCACCGCCCACACTGCAAACACGGTATGCGCCGCGCGGTAGGTCAAGCACAGGTCACTTCTAGAGGGTCCGATACTGCATTTCAGGGCTTCCCTGTGAGGTCAGACCGTGTTACCTCAGTGAATACACACCTTGGGAGCTTGACTGGGATGCTGTCATAGCAACAATGTAAAGGATGCTACTGGCTTAGCAGTCAAATAGTTGGGGAGACTGATGTCAGAGCGCAGAACACTAGAGGCTTACAGCACACGGGGCAAACATGTGGCAGGTCAGGTCCCCACCGAGCATCCCAGCATAACGTGATTGGGAGAAGGTACTGGCTCACGTGGTTGTGCCCGAAGCTTTATTGGGAAGAATCGATGGCTGATTGGAAAGCAAAAATAAAGCAGCTACAAGGGTCCAGAGCAATGAGATTTCTCGCAGTGAGGAAGCTCAGCTTCTTCTAGATCCGAAGTGGATGAAAGGATTAAGCTGGGTTACGTGACAAAGGCCAGTAAGACTCAGCCCTGTGGCCAAGGCCAGATGAGGACAACGGCCCCCTCGTGGAAGCCTGGTGGGCTCACTGTAGTCATCACCAAACCAAGAGCTTGGAGTGTGGAGTCAGCCTGGAGAACCTTGTCTAGGAAAGAACTCTGGGACTTAGCACACAGAACATACTGGAAGCAAATACAGAGATGGAGAGTTGGCCTCGGCCTTTTCTCTCCGGGCCTAGTATCTGAGCTCACCACCACGTGGAATCTAGAAGGAGTGAGAACTGCTGCATCTATAGAGGAGAAATGCCAGGTGCTGATGTTCCCCGACCCTGGCAGGATAGCACGGACCCAGCATGGCCTCTGGTGGCTTTGTCCTGTCTTAGAGTATGGATCCCATAGAATGGATTAGAGTGTGTGCCAGCAGGTTTCACGCATGCCTGATGGCGAGGGAGCTGGACAGGCTTCCCATTTCAGGTGCATCTAACCAGACTGAGCTTCCTCAGCGTTCCTGTTCCTACCCTTTTACTCCACTTACTAAGCCTCTTCTTTTGCCCTCCATCAATTCTATGAGCTAGCACATATCGTCCCAATATATCCTTCTTCTACCTTAGCTAGAGTCAAATTCTGTTGCTTGGCACCAAGAATCCTCACGACAGGTATATGGGAGTTAGCCTCCCATGACAGCCATGGCCAAGCATCAGAGTCTTGCCTTGCTAAGGGAGAAGCCAGCAATGACTTCTCTGCATGGGAAAGCACCCAGTCCTTGGGTCTTATGCATGTAGGGCAAAGCTTCCATCAGTAGAGGACTGACGCAGGCTTTGCTTCTAGGCACTGTGGGTTGATGCAAGGGAAGCCTGCGGTCAGATATGATGCCATACCCAAGAACGAGGAGAGGAGTAGGCCAATTGCAGAAACCAGGTTCCAGGGAGTGTGTGCATATCAGGGACTGGCAATGAAGCAAAACTTCAGAAGCCATCTGGACTCAGAGGCACCAAGAAGCTAGGATCAAATGAGAAAAAGAGGTGGCAGAAAGTAAAATTTACTTCCTGAGCAGATACGGATATCCGGCTGCCACATGTTGGCAACTTGGTCCCTAGATGAGATGATGAGTCAGTTCTATAAAGACCAGATTAGGATAAATAGAAAATCATGGTCTACGAATGAATATAGGAAGCCTCCATGTGGATTTCTTATCTTTGTGGCACAGAATGTAAAGCTAAGAAAATAGATGATGATGATCACACATCATGATGATGGTGATGATGGTGATGATGGTAATGACAGTGGTGATGATGGTGCTGATGGTGGTGATGATGGTGCTGATGGTGGTGATGATGGTACTGATGATGGTGATGGTGTTGATGATGGTGATGCTGATGATGGTCATGATGTAGTGATGATGATTATGATGGTCACAGTGATAATGGTGGTGGTGATAGTGATAATGGTGATGGTCATGATGGTGGTGATGGTTATGGTGGTGATGGTGGTGATGATGGTGATGGTCATGATGGTGGTGGTGGTGATGGTGGTGATGATGGTGATGATCATGATGGTGGTGGTGGTGATGGTGGTGATGATGATGGTGGTGGTGATGGTGGTGATGATGGTGTGTTGTTGTGATGATGATGGTGATGGTGGTGATGGTGGTGATGGTGATAATGACAGTGATGGTGATGGTGTAATGTTGTGATGATGGTGGTGATTGTGTTGATGATGGAGATGGTGGTAAAGATGGTGGTGGTGGTGATCATGATGGTGATAGCCATGATGGTGATGATGATGGTGGTGATGGTGGTGATGTGATCATGATGATGGTGATAATGAGGGTGATAATGGTGGTGATGGTGGTAATAAAGATGGTGATGGTGATGATGGTGGTAATGAAGATGGTGATGGTGGTGATGGTGATGATGATGGTAATGGTAATGATGGTGATGAGAATGATGGTGATGATGAGGGTGATGGTGGTGGTGATGGGTGATAATAGAGGATAGATTTTCCCCTACTTAGCCGTGTGATCTAAAGGAAATCGGTTCCCATCTTAGAGACTGAATTTCCTCACCTGTAATAGCTTATGTCAAGGTTGATTTGTCATTTTTCAAACCATCCATTAGGGTAACTAAGGATCAGAGGGGAGGATTATATGAGAGTCCAAGACTCTCACCAAATCCCAACCCAACTAACTTAGTATTTTAGCTTCTTTACAAAGCTCCATGAATGATACATGGAAAAAATAATAATTAAAAATAAAGACCAGATAATCCCAAGACCCTTACAAGATAAGTGTCTGAGGACTGTTTGGTCAGGTCTGGACATCCCAGTCTCCACACCTGAAAGGCAACTGAGACGGAGACCCCAAGAAATGGGGAGGCTTCCCTAACTACAGCCAGGAGATCCCACAGAGTATCACTCTGTGGTTGCTATAACCCTCTGCCTGTACCATCATGTCACCTGGCGACTGGCACTTGGCACATATTTGATGGAGGAAGACAAGAAATTCCATAAAATAGCACTCACTCATTATTCCACAGTTACTGACAACCTACCGTGCACCAGACGGCATGGTGTGCTAGAGTTAAGAAAAGATGTGATGGGGTGCCTGGGTGGCACAGTTGGTTAGACGACTGCCTTCGGCTCAGGTCCTGCTCCGGGAATCCCGGGATTGAGCCCCACATCGGGCTCCCTGCTCGCCAGGAGGCCTACTTCTCCCTCTCTCACTCCCCCTGCTTGTGTTCCCTCTCTAGCTGTGTTTCTGTCAAATAAATAAACAAAATCTTAAAAAAAGAAAAGAAAAGAAAAAGGAAAGATGTGATTCCTGCCCAGACAGCATCCACTGGGTGCTTACAAGCAGTGTGATGCGTTAAAGATAAGAACACGAGGCTGCAGAAGCAAACAGGAGGGACACCGAGTCTGCACGGCTGGGGCAGGTGGCCAAGGAGGCATCCCTGATGAGGTGAACTCTTCTCCAGGACCTGGAGGGAGAGGTGGGTGGGACCAGATGTGCCTCCCAGAGACGGGGTGGGGGATGCGGAGGATGTGCACAGACCAGGCACCAAGGGACCCGGGGCTTTGGAAGAACATATACAGTCCCACATTGTTGGAGAGCAGGAGAGGGCAAGCTGAAGAGGTAGGCTGCAGCTGATCGACGAGTGAGTGGTCAGCCTGGCTGTGACTTCCGTGTGACACCAGTGGGGCCATCAGACAGTAAGACAGACAGGAATGTGTAAATAACTGCTTTCCAAAGCTTGTTCAAGCTTCACGGGAGAATCTGGGTCAGAGAGATGAGACGGGGGACCCAGGCAGTCCTGGCAACAGAGGTGGGAGCCCGAGACTAAGATAATGGCTTTGGCCATAGAAAAAAAAGAAAGAAAAAGAAACAGAGTGCATTTGACAGATATAATAAAATATTAATTAGAAATTAATCAACTCATTTGTTTTGAGGTAAATTCTTCTGCAACCAGGCTGTGGGTTTGAGAAGCTCTCATCAACAATTCTCTCTTGAAGTCTCAATTGGTATGTCTTTCAATCAGGAGAATACACCTTTATTAATCATCGCTAGGTAAAGGAAAACAGCAATTCCTGATTGGTCACTGTCTTTTAATGCTGCTTCTTCCCTTCTCTTTTAGGCAGAAGATCTATTCTAATGAAGCTGATTGAAGGCCTGGGCCCTGGGTTACCCATGAACAATAAATGGGAAAAAGGAGGTATGTTGCCAGGCCCTGTGGATACCTGTGGCCCCAGGTGGCATTCACATCGTACTCTGAAGCAAGTCCTGTGTAACTGATGAGAAAACCGCAGGGACTTACTGTTGCTTGACGCAAAGGCCTGCACCAACATCGACCCCGCCAGAGCAGGGAGGAGAACTTCTGAAAGGCACAAAAGGAAAAGGTTCTTGATTCTGACAAAGGGCGATACCCTGGTGGGGAGGGAGAAGCCAGGATGAAAACCCAGCTTTGTGCCTGCCTCAGTATCGTCATCTGTAAAATGGACACCATTCAACTCGTGGTGTTGTTTTACAAAACGAATTCCATGAGACCATGAGGATAAGCGTCAGCTTGAGAGGAGAGCTCGCCAGATGATAGGACCAGGGTCTGTCCTTTGTGTTCTCTGTTGAGAGGGTTCTGAAGTATTTGAGACATACCACACACATGACTTCTGAAGCTGCTTCTGTCTAGAGAGAAAAGCAGCATGAAATATAGACCTAAATCTTTTCATCCTTTATTTGACCGACCAAGACAGCTTTCCACTCTGAAGCAGAGCAGGAATATCATCTGGGCAAAATTGGACTCCTGAACCTTGCAAAGTCATTTTGGACTGCTCTGCTGGCCATGGAGCCACAGCTCATGGAGAGCCACGTAGTCCGGCTGACACCCTCAGGGACAAGGGCTGATGGGGCCCTCGGGAGGACGGCAGTGCTCCTGACATGGAATGCCATTATGTCAACGTTCTGGCAATGAGCACTTCGGAAGACATAAAACAAGGTCTGTCCCCCACCTGCCTTCTCAAGCCACCGTGAAGAGCACCATGCTCCTGGGGACCATCCAACGTGCCCACTCTTCAGCTTGTAGCTCTCCTGCAGGCTGCCTCTGTCCCAGTTCCCCTAGGGCCACGCACACCTGTGAGATATCATAGCTAAGCCCAGCTCTGATTCTTGCGGCTCCCCAAAGACAGCATGACTCCCGCAGCACCAGGCAGGGGTAGACTTGGAATACATTTCCCAGCGAAGTTCCGTTCAATGACAACTGCTGAACATCTGCAATGTCAGGCATCGGTCCCTCCTGAACACACGTGCACGAGTGAAAATATGCGTGGTAGAGTTTTCACACCTGCCTGAACCTGCACCCCAGCCCTACAAGGCAACGTTATTTCCCAACTACAGAAGAAGAAATGGAAGCCTCGAGTGGTTCAGTTGTCTGAAGCTGCATCACTCGACAATAAAGCAGCCACATTCAAACCTGTCCCCCCAGCTCCCAAGTTAGTGCAGTGTCCCCTACACAAGGCTCCCTGTCTTTCCGTTGGGAGAGATGAGTCACACTGATCCATCCCCTCTCACCAGAGATGCCTGCTGATCACTCCCGTGTATCTGAGTATGAAACTTGGTCACCAGCCAGGAGGCTAATGACATGTCACATTCATGCTGGATTTGAAAAGGGCAGCACTCAATACTCAGGAGACCAGCAGATGGGGGTGAGGGGGCTGGGAGCTGCAGGGGACAAGCCAAGAAATAACTAGACCAATCCCTCCTTCTCCCAAGAAACAAAGGCAATTGGTGCAGGCTATCTCTGCAATGACATGTGCCCTACGACTCAGGACGCACCTCTACCTGTGCCCTCTGGCTCAGGACGCACCTCTACATGTGTCACTGGCTCAGTACGCAACTCTACAGGTTCCCTGTCTCAGGACGCACCTCTACAGGTGTCCCTGGCTCAGTACGCAACTCTACAGGTTCCCTGTCTCAGGACACACCTCTACAGGTGTCCCTGGCTCAGTACGCACCTCTACAGGTGTCCACTGGCTCAGTACACACCTCTACAGGTGTCCACTGGCTCAATATGCACCTCTACAGGTGTCCACTGGCTCAGGACGCACCTCTACTTGTGCCCTCTGGCTCAGTACACACCTCTACATGTGTCCCTGGCTCAGTATGCACCTCTATAGGTGTCCACTGGCTCAGTATGCACCTCTGCTTGTGTCACTGGCTCAGGACGCACCTCTACAGGTGCCCTCTGGCTCAGTACACACCTCTACAGGCATCCCTGGCTCAGTATGCACCTCTACATGTGCCCTCTGGCTCAGTACGCACTTGGACACTGAGGACCTGGTGTGCAGAAGGAGTGAAAGCATGTGACAGCAGATGTTACTACTGTTTACACTTGCCCATACCCAGGATGGTTCTGCCATCCATCACTGCATCTGGACTGTGGTCTCTTGGCCAACGTGAAATCCAAATAATTGTGCTTAAGTCAGTCTGTGCTAAGCATACTGGGAAACCTCCCCGATGCTTCGCCAGGACCTCCCCAGAGTCCAGGCCAATGACATCTCCTGCCCCTTCTCCATCCACTCACTCTCTGTGCTCTCCAAAAATGAAGGGGGTCACTTTGAGGAGGAAATCAGTTTTCTCCAGCTTGACCTTTGTTGCAGGCCCTGGGGTTCCTCCTTAGCTCATTAATCTGTGGGCCCCAAACATGGTGAGTCTCTTGACATATGACGTCTCTGATGCCATATAATCAAGTCCAAAGTAAGTCAGATGGCAGCATGATAAGCTGGGGAAATCACACTGTTTTTTGGTGATACCCAGTACCACAATCTCTCATCAAAATAAAAGAAAACAAGCGTGGAAGGCGTGGGAGGGATGGGGTGGCTGGGGGTTGGACACTTGGGCGGGCATGTGCTATGGTGAGCGCTGTGAATTGTGTAAGAATGATGAATCACAGACCTGTGCCCCTGAAGCAAATAATACATTATGTGTTAATAAACAAAACAAAAAAAGCCCACCCCTTCCTGTTCATGAGTAACAGTAGGCACTCACATTTTGCTAAGATCTGAAGCCGCAGATGTTTCACAGATATGCTACCTTCGGATTCACTAAGTTCTTGACTCCCTCCAAACCCCCTTCCCTCCTGCAAGGGACAAGTCATCAGTGAAACTTCTCTCATTGCCCAACAGCCTGCTTCTCTCCCCAGTCTTGGGGTTCCCCCCATACTGGTCCTCTAGCCACTCCCTGGCTGCATAGATGTTTGCACTCTGTGTGGCTTAGCCATGCCTCAGAATCTCTGCCCTGCAGGTTCACATCATAACCACATCGTAATCACCCCGCAGACCTGCCCTGTGTGCCCCATATGCCACTGAAATATCACCCCTCAATGGTCCCATAATTGCATTGCTGCAGGGTCTCCACAGACGGATGACCCTTCTGCCACCGCTTCTGCTGCGCTAGAAATGGGCACCCCGCCTTTGCTTCCAGAGCCAGGCTGACCCTCTAGGCCAGCAGGGGTAATGGACGCTGCCTGGGTCGCATTTGGAAAAGGGGCTGCTGGACTCGGAACACCTGAGGCATGGGTTTCCACAGCACCAGTCCTACCGCCATCCCTTCCTGGGCCAGCTTTCCCCTCAACACTCACGTGCCACGCCGACTGAGAGAGAAGTTACAGAAGCCTGAGAAAGGGAAGATATAAGTGATGGAGTGGTGTCCCCATGCAGAAATCCCCTGGAGTGAGCAATGGTCACACCTTGTTGACTGAGTACCACGTGCCAGGCAGCCGACAGGGACACCATGCCTCACTGTCATAACAATCTTCGTCTCACAAACTGGGGAACAAAGACTGAGATTTTGAGTGAATCGTCCAGTATGGAACATGGATGGATAAATGGATTCTAATCTCTTTTCATGGGCCTCACAAAGCCCCTGTGTTTTAACTATGCCTCCTCTATGGAATTCTTGTCAAAGCCGGACTAGATCCCTGTGCCCAAGGGAGACAGCTGAGCCAGGCTGGGTCATTCCCAGGGATACGTGGAGTCTCAAAGGTGCAGAAAATGCCAGTGGGTTGTGCATGACATTTATTAGCCAGGGTCAAGTGGTGTAGGGTTCCTACTGACGCTGCACATTCTTCACTCCTCGGGATCTGGCTTTCATCTGCACCTTTTTAGTTGTTTCAAGGTATTTTGACTTCCAGTCTATTTAGAAACTTACTGAACTTTGAACGTGTTTCAACCAGAAGTCATGAGCATGCTTCACATTAACCATGAGCATGTTTCTTTCAGGTCAAACTGATCTCATTCATTAAATCTCAAGCACTACTTGAAGACTGTATGGCACTGCATCCTTGATCAGTGGAAATTTACTTACAGAATATCTATTCACGTTGTTTTGACTGACCATGTGGTCTTGCTACTAGCTGGGATCTCATAGCTGGTATTACAAGAATCACCCCATGCAGAACAATTTCAAAAGCTGGATAATGATTTTTGAAAGTGCTAGAAGGACCAGAGATCAATGAAGGCAACCAGACCTTAGAGAGGCAAAGAGGGGGTTATACAAAGGTGAGAGTCCCTGGGGAATCATTCGAGAAATTCGAATACCACAACTATTCACAGAGTAGACTACTGTTCAGAATTACCTGTTTAAAAAAAAAAAGCAAAGAAAAAATAAACTCTTAAAAACAGTCAATGGAAATAAAGAAACCTGTCCTTCAAAGGAGTAGCAATAAGACTGACAGATGTCTATACAACATAAAGAAGAGAAGGCAGAAGACAATAAAATACAGTTTTAAAATGCTGAAAAAAGTAATTTTCAAACTAGAACATAGCACAAGTAGTTTTAAATACCAAATAAATGAATGTATTTTTTAGATAAACAAGAATTTAAAATTCATCATGAATAGAAAAATACTAATAGAAGTAAAGAAATTAAATGGAATTTTTCAAAAGAAGGAAAATGATCCCAGTAAAAAGCACAGAAATGCAGGGAGGGTTGAAAACACTAGAAAGCATGAATATATGTTTAGCACAAATTAAATATGAAATATCATTAATACAAAGATGAAAAATTCTTGTAGAATTGGGGTGTCTGGGTGGCTCAGTTAATTGAGCATCTGACTCTTGGTTTTGGCTCAGGTTATAATCTCAGGGTCATGAGATCAAGCCCCACATTGGACTCCATGCTCAACAGGGAGTCTGCTTAGGGATTCCCTCCCTCTGCCCTCCTCTCTCTTTCTCTCAAGTAAATAAATAAATCTTTTTAAAAACTCTGATAGGATTTAGATTATTTGAAGAATTGAAACATATGAAAACACTTGCACAAAAAGCAGGAGTCAAACTACAGCAATGTCCTTGATAATTCATTAAATAGTAAAAGTAACATTTTAACTTAAATGCAAATTAATCAAAGGTGCACATTATAATCTCTAATCACTAAAAGATTAATAAAAGCATGTATAGCTAATGAATTAACAACGGGCAACTATAAAGCTAAAAATGTACACATTTAGTTAAAAACTGAGATAGAAAGGAGAAAAACATAATGACAGATGTACAAAAAATTAGTAAGTTGTTACATTTAAATACAAGATTGCATGAAAGTATAAATAGTGTAAATTAAAAAACAAAAGCTTAGTAACTTGTATTTTAAAATCCAAGTATATGTTGCCTTCAAGAGACATGTTTTAAGTATAAAAATACAGAACATTTGAAGTAAAAGAATTGAAAAAAGATATACATTGAAAACAGTAACCAAAAAAGATATGCATTGAAAACACTAACCAAAAAAATCTGACATACTGCAACTTATATAAGATTGTCTCTAAAGCCATAAGTGTTTTTAGGAATAGATATTCCAATATTTAAAAAGAGTATACATTAATAGAAGGTTAGATACTAAATTTGTATGTACCTAATAACACAATTTTGAAACATATAAAGCAAGAGCTAAAAATTGGCTAAAAAGAAAAAATATAGCAATATTGAAACCATTCTCTTAATAAAAGTCAAAATGAACAAAAAAAAATCAGTAACAATATAGAAAATGTGAAAAACACAATTAACAAAATGGACCTAGCTTTTCAAATTCACATGAAATACTTAAAAAATTGTTTATACCGTGAGCCAAAAAGCAATTCTAAATTCATTGTAAGTGTTTTAATATATCTTCTAATCACAGTAGGATCAAGCAAGAAATTAATAGCATAACTAAATTTTTCATATTTTTATAAATTAAGCAATATATTTCTAAATAGATGAGAAGAGAAAAAATTAAAAAGGAAGCAAGAATACATTGTTAACTAAATGGTAATGAAACTACAACATAGTGAATCTTTTGATGTACAGCTAATAAAGCAAGTAGAGGAAAATTTAAAGGTATACATTTATACATTAGAAAAGAAATAGTCTTGAAGAGGTGCCTGGGTGGCTCAGTTGGTTAAACCACTGCCTTCAGCTCAAGTCATGATCTCGGAGTCCCAGGATCAAGTCCCGCGTTGGGCTCCTGGCTCCACAGGGAGTCTTTTTCTCCTTCTGACCTTTTCCCTTCTCATTCTCTCTGTCACTCTCTCAATAAATAAAATCTTAAAAAATATATTATTGAAAACCAAGGAGCCAGATATCCATTCCAAGAAGCTATTTTTTTAAAAAAAAAGAACTATAAGTCATATCAAAAGAAAGTAGAAATGAGTATTACAAAAAATAGAAAATGTAATAAACATCCAGAAGTTAATTCTAAAGAGGCGCATAAGACTGATAAATTCCTAGTAGTGCAGAAAAGAGCAAGCACGCACTACCAACATGAGAAATGCAAATCCAGACATCACATAAGTGCCAATCTCTGTGACCTCAGATTAAGCAGCAGGTCCTTAAATACAGCAGCACAAACGACAGAAGAAACACTGATAGTTGGACTTCACCAAAACTAAAAACTTTGTGCATCCAACGGCACTACCACAACACTAATCAACAACCCGCAGAATGGAGACGTGTCAGCAAGGTTCTGTACTCACAGTATATAAAAGACTCATACCACACAACAAAATAACAAACAAATTCAATAAAAAATAGGCAAAGGACTTGAATAGGCATTTCTCCAAAGCAGATATGCAAATGGCCAAGAGGCACATGAAAAGATGTTCCATAGGGGTACCTGGGTGGGTTAAAGCCTCTGCCTTCAGCTCAGGTCATGATCTCAGGGTCCTGGGATCGAGGCCCACATCGGGCTCTCTGCTCAGCGGGCAGCCTGTTTCCTCCTCTCTCTCTGCCTGCCTCTCTGCCTACTTATGATCTCTCTCTCTCTCTCAAATAAATAAATAAAAATCTTTAAAAAAATAAAAATAAATAAATAAATAAAGATGCTCCGTACCCTTAGTCAAGAAGTACAAATTGAAACCACAATGACACACCCCTTCATGTCCACGAGGAAGGCTTTCATTTATAAAAATAAACCCAACAACATAAAATAACAATGGTTAGCAAGGATATGTGGATAGTACAACTCTCATACATTGTTGAGGAATGTATAACCACGTAGCCACTGTGGAGATCAGTTTGGCAGTTCCTCAAAATGGAGTACTATGCCTCCGTCAGAAAGGATGAATACCCAACTTTTGTAGCAACATGGACTGGACTGGAAGAGATTATGCTGAGTGAAATAAGCCAAGAAGAGAAAGTCAAGTATCGCATGGTCTCACTTACTTGCGGTGCATGAGGGGTAAACTGGAGGACAGTGGCAGAAGGAAAGCAAATGGGAACTAGGGTAATC
>PITA01026981.1:0-21768 GCA_004023965.1 Spilogale gracilis
TGTTAAAACCCCTTGATATTGCCCAGAAGAATGACACAGTTTAACACTAGGGACTGATATTCTTGTACTTAGCAGTAATTGATTATTACTTGTCCCTTTCATCCATGTAATCACAACTGTAACTAGGCTAAAATATTTTATCCTTTGCTTAGTTTCCAAAAGAAGGTAATCAATGGCAGAACTTCATAATATTATCAATAAAGCAGGCTTCAATATCTTCATTTTATTTATAAAATTGCATGAAAGAATTTATATGGCTTGTCCAAGGGCTGGAGTCCCAGTTGAACACAGCTTGGTGTGGTTCTAAATTATCAGTCTTCCTTTATTCCATCCCTTCTACGTATTTATAAAACATTAGTATCTGGATCAGATGACATCAGATGAAAGTAGTTTGTAAACTATAAACTTTTACTTAAATAGAAATAATGGTTATAGAACAAAGCAAAATACATTTCTTTAAAGTTAGCAAAGTCAGTCCCATTTTAACAACCAAAATATGCAGATTTCTATACAACAATAATTCTCGATCATTAAATTATAAAGCTGCAGTTGAATATATTTTAACAAACTTTCCATTTCATGTTTCTTTTGCATTCATATCACAATTTGTTATTTTAAACCATATAAAGAGCAAGATATGGCTGCTTCTCTCAAAGGTGTGCTATTCTGAAGGGACAAACTTAGAGATACAGTAATTTCTTTAAGTATAGTCATGATAATACAACCACACAATTATGGTAATATGAATCATTAAAAGACAAAGATTAAATCCCAGGGGTGAGGTACATAAAGAATTTTAGGAATAGAATCCCTTAAGGTAAAATCCATCTATTTCCTAAATCTTGAAGAAGTATACTTTATACTTGATCCCAAGACATCCAGCTCCATCCTTGCAATTTAGTGGAGTTTAATAGACAGCTGATCCTTTTTTTCTGCTCCAAGAATTGTGCAAGACAGTGGATATACACTGTGCCCTCAAGAGGAGACACAGGCACTTCAAAGATGACAGTAACTCAGACAGTGAAGTGCCAAAATAAAAATGTGAACACGGTGCCATGTGAACACAGAGAAGGCAACACAATTTTCTTCCTTGAGAACAAACAAAAAGTTGAAGAAGCATTTAAGTTGAGCCTTGAAGGAGGGATCATAACTTTTTCTGGTGGAGAAGGGTAGGGATCTATTCCTAAGAGGAAGAGATCCTGTAAACAGGGATTGCACAGTTTGAAAAAGCACGCATATTGTCAGGGATAATACCCACCAGGGACTTGTCTTCGTACCCATAAATAATTATCGAGAATTTCAGGGCTATTACAGGTCACGTGTAGTTCCAGTTACTCAGAAGGATTTAGGTCAGGAAGTACAACATACTAGCCAGCCAATAAATCTTCACAGAAGTTCAGGTACTTGTTGGCCAGCTCCCCTTAGCTCCACCAGGTGAAAGCTCAGGTAATAAAAAGACAAAAACAAATGAACAAATAAACAAAAACGCATATCTTGCAGGTGTGTGATCCAGGATAGTTTAGAATCTTTATACCTAACACGAGCAGTATCTATTTACTACTCCAGAGGAGAGTTTCCAGGATCCCTATGTGACACATGCCATTTAAATGAGAGTCTTCTTATGACAAGAGCAGATAAAAATGATTTTTAACCTTTGGTTAAAGTGGGATTTTTTAAAAAAAGATTTTATTTATTTTTCTTTTGTCAGAGAAAGAGAAGGAGAGGGAGCACAAGTAGGAGGATCTGCAGAGGTAGAGGGGGAAACAGGCTCCCTGCTGCATGAGGAGCCTGATGAGGGACTCGATCCCAGGAGCCTCCCTAGGATCATGATCTGAGCCAAAGGCAGACACTTACCCTACTGAACCACCCAGTCCTCCCTAGTTAAAATGATTTTTCAAGTACTTACTGTGAGCCAAGAATGGGGCAAGGCATAGAACCAGGGATAAAATAAAGTTATTATCGTATTATTAAAATAAAATAATCTAACCAAAGGTTAAATTCTCATTCAGAAAGTCAAGGAATATTAATTCACATAGTACAGTAATTCTCACATTTTGGTTTGGAAACAGAGAATCCCCTTGTTAGACATCCATACTCTCAGGCCAAAAACCTGACTTTATACATATAATTTGAGAAGAAAAGCCTTGTATATCTGAATATTAAGGCATTTAAAAGTCATAATGTGAAGAACCCTATGGTTTGAGAACCACTGGCAATGGTTACTTGTAAAGGAAGAAGAGAAAGACATTAGTTGGAGGTAACTGGTACTTTCATCTAATGCAAATTTAGTTTTTTTCTGCCAGAAGAGGTATGCAAGATTGTGAAAAGGTCCATGGTCTTGGGTAGAATTGGCAAAACAGTTTTCACTAAGAGCAATGCAGAATTTTGTCTGAGTCAGCAAATTGATCCTTACCAAATTATTCTTAATAACAGAGCTGAGGGGATAAGGGAGAAGAAATTGTCTAGTGTCCTTGTCAAACTCATCTGAGGTTGAGGAAGAAAATGAGTCTTGGGAAGTTTAATATGTTTCATGTCTCCAACCTCATCCCCAACCATAATCCCGTTAGCAGTTTGCTTTCCAATCATGCTGATCCATCTTTCACTTGACTATGCCGTATTTCCTCTAGTTAGAGAAACTTTACACAAGAGAACCTTAGCTTTCTGCCTGGAGTAAGACCATCATCACCACCATCATCATCACATACACATGAGCATAGGTATTACACATCGCACATTCTTTAGTCAGGGAAGTAGCCCCTGATCACCACTGGAATTCTCCCTATCAAATGTCCTCTTCCTGTCTTAAACTTTATTTCATAGATCTTAACATGTTTTTCCTTTCCTGGTCATTTATGTAATTGTTTATATTTTCCTCTGGATAGTAAACTTGATGAAGGTATGAGACTTCCCTGGTTTTGTGCCTTATCCAGTTCCTGGCTCATGGGAAGTACTTGAAAAATAATTTTGAATACATTAATCAAAGAACAGAGGTATAAATAAATCAGTGATATCCTGGAAGAAAATTTTGGCGACGGTTGGAAAAGTTTAATCTCAGTTTATACACAAATTCATGATAAGGTAGCTAAATTTGAAAATGTTCAAATTCTATTGAGAAGATAATGGAACTAGAGAGTAGTGTCTGAGACTGTATGTAAAAAACTATAACAGATTGAAATGATCATGGTCAGGGAGGTTCTATATATGCAAAATACAAAAAAAAAGAAAAAAAGTCACAAATGAGGCTTATCATGTGTTAAAAAAGGAGAGATTCCCCAGAGAAGTGTTTATAAGTAAGTGGGGACTACAAATTGACCTTTAAGTGATGGCCAGAATGAGATATCTCTAAAAGACAGGAAGGAAGGGGAGGACCCAATGACCAATTAGACCTTTTTCCCAGAAACCACCTCTTTCATAAACTCTTTCAATCATCACAAAAGGATAATTGTGATCCCATTGTCATCTTTTTGAGAAGGAGGAATAAAATGACTTATAGAAAGTTTACTGATTTGTCCAGTGTGGCACGGTAGGTATGTAAAAATGGCAGGTCCCCCAAATAATATTTGCTAACTCTAACATCTATACTCTTCCAAATTATTAATTTTTAATATCTCTCATATTTCATGACCGTTTCAGATGCCCTTCACCTATTAGCTCATGTGGCCTTGTGTTTTCATGTTAAGGCTTCCTCAAGATTAGGACGGGTTAAGGCTTTTAGATTACATCCTTCTTATAAATGGAAACATCCCAGAGACTATAGTTTTTGCTTGATGGTTTTTAAAAACAAATATACACCTGTCAGAGATCGAGGCTGTGTCCTCGCACAGATGACACAGTGTCATTTCTTTGAGGGAAGGTAGAGTAATCTCTGTGCCTTTTCCTGTCACCTGCTCTCTGCTCCAATTATTTCTAATTTGGAGACCTCTCTTCCCATTCATCCCTCTCAGTTCAGTCTTCTCTCCCTTGTGCAGGGTGAGGGATCACAGTTCCCAGACACACGTGTCAGGATGCCAAATTACCAGTTAGCAATTAAGGAAGCCCATTCACAAACCAACATAAGCATTCAATTATGTGAAAGTCATAGGAGAATGATCTCTTTCCGTGATGTTGGCATACTAAGCCACATCAAAGAGGCTGGTATTTATTTCAGATTATTATACCTTGATGATTGATCAATTTGACCATCTTCCTATTCTGTGGGACAAACAAAAGGACTCTTTGTCTACATTTCATGGTCATTTATCACTCTTCTGGCTTTCAAATTGCAAGGCTGAGATCAAAGGAAAATGGGAGGAGTGGTATTCAGCAGCCTAAAGCTCAGAGCAAAACATGATCATACCTTAATGTTTTTTAATTGTTAAATATCACCTCTTCTGGTTTGTATTGTGGAATAAACATATCCTGGAGACTCAAAAATAACCAAGTCTCTTAATATAGTATACTGTGCATCACATTTATTTACTGTCTTTGATTTTAGAATCAAGAGAAGCCCCCAAATAATCAATCCAAATGTGGATTCCAAATCATGTATTTCCCTGAAATCTGCCAGTAATTTGCTGTGTAATTTGGTCAGGCAGCATTCCTTATCTGTGCCTAATTTTTCACACAGGTAAAATGAAGGAATGAGAACTTGATCATTTTTGACATTTCTATTAGCAAGTTAAAGACACTGCTTTGATATTCAAGTGATGCATCAAATTGCTTAACTTGTTATCATAACTTTTTATTTCACAAACAAAATTCACAAATAAGAAGGATGTGTTATGAACAAGGGATTTTTTTACAGAGTATATATACCTATAACATGATTTTATGACCATATACCATTTTTTTTGAGATTTCATTTATTTATTTCAGAGAAAGAGAGTGAGCACAGAAGGAGAGGGAGAAGCAGACTCCCTGCTGAACAGAGATCCTAACATAGGTCTCTTTTTCTTTCAAAGGTCAGATAGTTATCTAAACAAGATATTCTGTATGAGGGTCTCTACTGAGATATAGCAAGAAAGAAACACTGTTCTTCAAACTAAAACTTCACTAAACCAGGAAAAGCTCACTGAAGGGGAAGGAGGATTTGAAGCAATTAATCAAGAGAAGATTCTAGTTGAAAGTTTGAAGATGTTCCATCTGAGGTAAAAATGTTGGCTAGGAGTCAACAAATATGGCCTCTGCTTCTAGGAGTTATCACTGAGTGGCTCAAGCTCAAATATCTTCACAAACTTTAAATAAAATAACGTGTCCAGTAATTTCTGGTATTATCGTTCACAATTTGTATTAGTTTCCTGTGGTTGCCATAACAAATAGCCACAAATTGGTGACTTAAAACAACAGAACCTTATCTTCTCACAGTTCTGGGGGCTGGAAGTTAACATCAGTTTTGTTCAGTGAAATCAAGATGTCACACGTGGGCAATGCCATTCTTCCTCTGGAGACTCTCAGGAAGAATCCATCCCTTGCCTCTTCTTTTTTGTTCATACCTTGCCTCTGCTATCTTATGGTGGCTGATGGCCTTTCTTTGCCTGTGGCCCCATCCCTCCAATCTTCTCCATTTTCATATTTTCTTCTCTTCTTTTGTGTGTATAATCCCTCCCTGCTACTCTCAAATGAAGTGACTTGTTGTGTTTAGGAGTCTTCCAGATAATCAAAGATAATCTTCTAATCTCAGAACATTTACAGGTTCCAGGGATTAGGACCTCGTATTTTTGTGTGGCCTTCAGTCAGCCTACTACAGTACTGAAAATATTGTAATTTTAAAATATAATTTTTAAACTTTTAAAATATAATGGATAAGAAGACAGGACCTTGAGCCATAGTCTTTGACAGAGTAGTAAAATTTTCTCATCTATAAAATGGAAAAAGAAACTGAACTTATCTTATAGGCTTGTTTTATGGATCTAAAAGATAATACTTGTCAGCACTTAGAATAGTGCCTATCACACAACAGGTGCCCAGTAAACCTTAACTTTTATTGTAAGTTGTCACTATTTTCTACCCATGAAAAGTCTGCATATATTGAAAGATCTTATCTACCCAAGACACTACATGTATTCAGTAATATTTAATTTGATTCCTAATGTTTTATTAATCAAAGACATTTATCACTGCCTTTAGGGCAGACTCAGCAGGAGATAACCAGGATGTCCACAATTAGTTGACACAACTTCAGCCAAAAGAACAGACATTAAACATTATAACCAGTGTATTCATAGTCTAAGCCAGAGTTCTAGCCCTGATACCATTATTGAAATAGTGAAAATATCTACTTTACCTCTAATAAAGCATTCAAACATTGATTTTTTTCTCTCTATAAATCTTTTAAAATCTTACTTAATTATTTACTCTTACATTCCACATTTTCCAGCTCTACCCAGAGAGCTCAAACCTTGCTGAGAACTCTGCCCTTAGACAACATGGTACCTTTAAGGAGACCATCAGAGCTCCATCAAGGCATTCTTCATCAGCTACCTCTGGAGCATATGTGGGAAGGAAGGGGCCATCATGTGAAAGTCATAATATACAGCTTACTGCTGTCCTTTAAAATAGCCCGATCAGGAAGCCAACTCTAGCAAGCTCACCTTTTAATCCCACTGCAATTTACTGCCACAGCGACAGGGGAGAGATTGCGCCATGGTCAGCATCCCATGAAGTCTTTAAGAGAGCCAGAAATACGCTCCTTTTACATATTAGATGCTGGGATGATCTAATTGCCAAATTCATCAATGTCCACGTGAGACTGCTGTGATGAACTGTGTTTGGCTCTATCTACAGCATGGTTTACAGTTCCATACTAACTTCTACCCCTCTAAAGGCTTTTCAAAAAACGGGGTCCCTCCTATCCTTTCTTGATGTTGGATCAGTGTTAGGAAAGCAGTTCTATAAAAAGAGGAAAGTCAAGGCAAAGGATCCCATTTCCCAAGTGATAAAACTAATTTATCTCTGTTCATATTTATTGAGATAAAAATGGGAAATTCATGTACACTATGACTGTATATGTGCACTTACCTCCTTCTCCTAGAAATTAAATCATCTGCCTCTTTCATTCTCTAGGGCTGCTGGCACCTACAAGACACCAGAGCCTGGCATCAACAGATGGAGGCAGGTGGACTTAAATCTCAGTGAAATAGAGACAAAGAGTGAGATAAATTTGCAGATTTATTCCAAGAAATTCAGGTAATATGGTTTGAATGCTTATCTAATATTAGTCATTGCAATTTACATTTGATGGCTCACAATAAAAGTAAAAAAGAGGGAACTGGAGTGGTAAGTGGTAAATCCCTTAAAGCCAGATAAGAAGCAAGATGCAGAGTGAAACGTTGAACGGAGATAGTTTGAACTCAGAGATTAGGCTCTTTTTTTTTTTTTTTTTTTTTTAAGATTTTTTTTTATTTGACAGAGAGAAACACAGCCAGAGAGGGAACACAAGCAGGGGGAGTGAGAGAGGGAGAAGCAGGCTTCATGCTGAACAGGGAGCCCGATGTGGGACTCGATCCCGGGTCTCTGCGCTCATGACCTGAGCCAAAGGCAGTCGCTTAACCAACTGAGCCACCCGGGCGCCCCACAGATGGGACATTTTAAACATCTGCATGTCTTGTGTGGCATTTCAGTGAGTTTTACCATACTCTTCTGTTTAATATTTTATTACATTTCACTGAATTGTAAAGCAGATAAGAGAATGTATTAACGAGTCAGAAGAATGCGTATTTAAATCCCACATGTGATTCTTGTTTAGCCATATTACCATGAGTTTGATATTTCATTAGTAAAATAGCAATGATAATATGTATCTAACATATTCTTACATGAATCAGATAGGAATGTTTATAAAGGAAGTATAGGAACAGGAACATGGTAAGCTCTCGGTATTAAAAAAAAAACCTTTTTGTTCTTGTTTACAAAGGTTAATTTTTTAAAAGGTTCTTACGGTTGTTTAACATTAAGGCACACCACTTCCCTTTCATCTTTAAATCATACTCTGGAACTTGGGCCCATTGTAGGGCTCCATATGTGGTAAGGAAATTGAATTTCCGAGGGCTGCTTAGACATTAAATGAATCTGTGGAAAGTCTTTCTAGTCTAAAAAATCTTGCCCTTGTCTAAGATTAATTCCTTGGAAATTGGAGAGGGAAGAAGGATGGGGGGAGGTGCAAGTAGAAAAGAAGAGAGAGGGGGACAAAAAAAGATTATCTGTGAGATATTTATCTAAACAGGCTGGCAGTGAGAGTGGCAGACTCTGGATGGTCTCCCAGTATGGGAGGGAAGATGAATGCTTTCCTGGGAACCCTGGTGCTGCTCGGTAAAAGGAGCCTGCTGTGGCCAGAGTTGGCCTTCTTGACCCTGTTTTAATGTAGGAGGAAGGATGGGGAGAATCATAAAAGGAACACACACTCTCACACTTGCACAGAAGTTCTCCTGGAAATACTGGATCTGTTAAGGCAGCCAGAATGTGAGTATGCGTGGTGTGGTAAAAAGCACTTGAAAAGCTACTTTGCTGCTACAGCTCTATGACCTTAGGCACATTATTTAGCTCTTTCAGGTTTTTGCTTATTTATAAAATGAGGAAAATAATACCCACATCATAGGGCTATTCAGGTGGTTAATGCAAACTGTGTTAAAGCTGTCAACAGAGTTTATAGATCTATTAGGACAACAGTCATTAGCTGTTACGTAACACAGGTATCTGTTTTAGGCTAAATGTGAAGAATATTTTTTCAGATGTTTGTTGGTCTTTATTGAAAATTAACCTTTATAGGAAATACTGGCGTTCATGTGTTTACTATATCATCCTGTCCTGGTGGCCAGATTTCGTGGAACTAGACATGGATACTTGATCTTAATTGGATGATACAGAATTTTCTCTCCTAAAATTTGGTTTTGGGATAAAGCTGTGTGTGTGTGTGTATGTGTGTGTGTGTGTGTGTGTGTGTGTGTGTGTGTGTGTGTGTGTGTTGTGAGAGAGAAAAGAAAGAAGAAGAAAATGAATTTGGAGTATCCCACTAATATCTTTCCCTGGGAACATATCCTTAATAAGTACTTTTACAAAATCCCAGTCAGGCTTTTCTTCTAGAAAAGTCATTCTCAATCAACAGACATGGAAATTGCCTGCCAGACATCTGCTAGCTTTAAGGCAGATGTAGGTGTTCATAAAATTGCTCTGCAAAGACAGGTAAGATTTTTTTTTAAATTAAATGGTCTATAGAATCTGACAAATTTGGATATATATGTTATATCAGCTACTAACAGTTTGACCTTGGGAAAGTTACTTAACCTTGTGTGTCTCAGTTTCCTTGTTTGTAATATCTATCTTACAGGATGATTTGGAAAAATGAAATAAATAGGGGTCCCCCCAGATATCTTGGTATGCCATATCAATGCAATAAAGAGTAGCCTTTATTATTATTATCATTATCACTTCAACTGTTGTTTGTGAATGATTCTAGCTCTGTTTAAAGTTGTTCTAGTTGTATGGGGTTTGTTTTTTTTGTTTTGTTTTGAGTTTTCTTTTGTTTTTCTTTTATTTATTTATTTATTTTTTTGCCATTTGTAAGTGTGTTCTCCTAACTTACAGTTAAGTCAAGTTAGAGAGCACTTTCAATGTCAGTGGTTAAAATGGAAACATTAGTGTAAACACAATTGGAAGAGACCAGTTGCCATGGTGATGCTTTTGCCAAAGTAATGGAGAGGTAAGTTAAATGGCAAGGGAGCCTGTAAAAAGTTGCCTGTATTTGTAAGTGCATTGAGTGTGATAGATGGAAGAAAAATCCCAAATTGTATTTAGCAGGCTTTTTTTTTTCTGCCTTTAAAGTCTTTATTTACTCAGAATGTGTTTTTACTCCAGTGCTGCTGTTACTCACAGTAATATTTATCCATCACTGCCAGATGTTTCTACAGAAAGGAACAAGTATCATGATAGTTCTAGAGTCAGACATCTTAGATTGGGGTGCAGTGATCTGTTTTCAGGATTGTGTTCACATTTACTAACCTAAAACTTGTTTTTCTTATATGGAAGATATAAAGATGAATAATATCTGACTCGTGCTTGTATTGCATGAGCCAATTTATGTGAAATAATTAGCAAAGAGCCTCCTAGTCAGTGAACAATAAAATGTGTTCATTATTATCATCAAATTATCATCATTGATGTCGTTATTATCATTACTATTATCCTAATCATTTTAGAATAGTAGAGCTTGGGCAGTCCTGAGGGATTACTTAGTTGAATTCTATCATTTTATAAAGATCACTTGCCATATATCACACAATGAGGTTGACACTGGTGATTTATGTATGAAAAATGTGTAGCCTCTGGTCTTTGGAGCCTCACAGATAAAAGCTTCCTTTAGAATCCACAAGCTTCACGGAGGTAAGAGATATACATATTTCATTCACCATTGAATATAAGCAGGGCAATGTACTTAGATGGTGTCTCACATGAAGTAGATATTCAGTAAATCCTGATCAAAGGAATGAGTTAATTAATGGTTAAACTGGTAACTGGATTTTTTAGTAAATGAATTGGAACACAGCAGTAGAGTTTTACATGCTATACAAAATAACATGGTGCTCTAACAGGCTAGGGTTGGTATCAAGGAGCGTTTACCTGATCATAGAGGGTTTGTTCTCCATCCAATGGGAGGCCACCATTTTCACCAGTCCAATCTGCCCTAGCAATGGCTGTTGTTGCTGTCTTAGGCCTGAGTAGATGTAACGTGGTATCCTCTTTGCCCAATATATACCATGTTATCATCAAGGTCTTATATTATATATTCTCTAGCTCACTTACCTACTCTAAGAATAAATGACCTGGTGCCTGTGTCATGATCCATTAAGCCATGACTTCTCATGCCTCCAACTTCCTCCTAGGAGCGATTAGTGAATTATGGCTACTGGGTCACTATGAGATATGACATTGAATAAGCTCACTTAGACACAGATTAATACCCCTGCACCTGCATCTCCCTTCTCTCTGAGAGGGCATTTGTTTTTCCAAGACTATGCCATATATAAGGGTTTCTAACCATGTCATCTGCTGTAAAACTTCAGCAAAGTACTGAAGAGGACTAATTTCTGTAAAAAAGAAGGTTTGGAGCTCCTGGGTGGCTCAGTCCATTAAGTGTCTGCCTTTGGCTCAAGTGATCGTCTCAGGGTCCTGGATGGAGCTGCAAGTCAGGCTGCCTGCTCAGCAGGAAGTCAGCTTCTCCCTCTCCCTCTGCCTGCGCCCCGCCCCACTGCTCATGTTCTGTCTCTGCCTCCTTCCCTTTCTCTTAAATAAATAAACAAAATCTTTAAAAAATAATAAAAATAAAAATGAAAGAGTTTTCATTAGGGGGTTTTATTCTATGATGTACTGATCTCACTTTAATAACTTCAATTTAATAGGTTTCACCTAAATGTCCATATACTTACAGAATACTGGTGTGTGTGTGTGTGTGTGTGTGTGTGTGTCTGTGTGTCTGTGTGTCTGTGTGTCTTGTGTGTCTGTGTCTGTATCTGTGCATGTTAGTCTTGTAGTATGGGGATTAGAAGAATTTAAATGATAATGATGAAACCTTTTTATTAACTAAGTGCACATGAAACACATGCATTATAACAACTTCTTTGTAGCTATCACTGATGTGATACCTTTTCAGGCACCACTCAAGAAAATTAATATTGAGATTTATCAAGAATCCTTCTTCCATTTATTTTATACAGCTAATACCTGCTATACCTTGCAGCCTCAGTGGGTTCCAGGGAAAAAAGTCTTTAGCCAAGAGTGACCTGAATACCAGGTAACATGCTAAAGCTCATTGTATAAGTCTGTCTATAGATTTCCCTTTCCTTCTGAACTGACTTACCATTACATCTAGGCACTGGTCATGGCAATACCTTGACTTTGACTACATGTCCTAAGATTATCTCTATGGGCCCTATGATTATCTCTCCATTACTTGCTAGTGAGCACAATACATTAATCCCAGGCTAAGAAACTGTGGTTTATTTTCTCCCTAACTTATTCATGGTTAGATTTTAGATTATATTGTGTTTATTATTCCCAGAAAGTAGTGAGTAATCTAAAGTTTTATTGGTAAGCACCAGGTGCCTGGCATTATGTTAAGTACTTTCATAGCCATTATCTGAATATATCATCACAACTACAAGTTTTTAATGCTCATTTTACCAATGAGAAAATGTTATTATGAAAATTAAGTCATTTGCATAATGTAAATATGAGGATGTGTTATCACTGGATGGATAGTCTATAAAACCATGCTTGATACAGATGCAAGAATTCCTCACTCTTATACTATCATCCTACAAGCTGACTTGAATTGATAACATTAAGGAACCAAGTTCATGGAATTGAAAAATGGTGAAATCAGGTTATAAATCCCACTTTTTTTTTCAGTTTAGTTCTGGAGTTGTCTTCATTATGCCCTATTATCACAAAGAGTAAAAGGAGTAAGAAAAATGGCTACCTAATTAGGAGTTTCACCTCTAGAATGAACTGAAGGAATTCAAATTCCAGCCCTACCACATGTTAGCATTGTCAAGTTAGGAAGTCAGTGCTAAGATTAGTATATAAATAGTACCTAACACTCAGTTTATTTTAGCATTTGGTTAGGCATGCAAGATGCTTAACAGAGTGCCTAACAAAATTCATGCTTAATACATGATATTCATTGTTACTCATAATAATAGAATTTAGTTCTGATTCAGCTGCAAATAACTATGAATGTATAAAGTGCTAATATAGAAGGCATCTGATGGCTCCAGTAAAAAGAAAACTTCTTTGCTAAAATGGCAGACAACACTCCATGTGTTTGCTTTGGAGGAGTTTCCTGCTTTCCTAATGGAAGATTAATCCCTGTCAAGAATTTGGAAGCTGATTAAATGAGCTCATCATTTTACCTAAGGAAGTCATTTCCTCTGCCCAGGCTTCCTGCTGAACTAGCACCTTTGAATGATACTCATGCAATATTTAACTGGTGTGGGCACTGGAATACATTTAGTTCAAAATGGCCTTTTGCTTATGGCATATGCAATCCAACTAGAAATGTTTATTTTCATTTTCTGAGCCAATGCAATTGCCAGTTAATCACAATAGTGATTGACCTCTGTCAAAAGGTTCATGCCATCTGAGTAATCCCACATATTTATTTCATAATTTTGAATATTCTTAACAAATATTCAATTTTAACCTCTTCTATATGCAAGATAAAAGGGCAATATTGATTGGGATAGGCAGACATTTACCTGATACATCAATCTCATTATTATCACTAATTTTTAAAAAGCTCTCTGTATACTGAAAATTAACTTGCATGCACATTCACGCATTCATGCATACATATGTATGTTCACACATATGCATAAATATACCTTTTTAATTACCAGAGGAATGTTTTATGTTTGGTAATGACCTAAACACACATTAAATTTATGAATAGTCTCATTTTTATCCTATGACTCTTAAGACCTTCAAGTCCTCAAATGATTTTATGATTAATACTGGTGTTAACACTTGTAAAAGAAAAATAGAAGTGCCACTGTATAGAGGCACTAATGTTTAAATGCCTATAGAATTTTGGACTTGCTCAAAGTGTCCTTACTACACCTTAAAAAAAGAGCTGAGGCATTCAAATACATAGGATAAAACAGGATAAATAATTCAATAACAACATTAATGTCATGCCTGTATAGAATTTTCTCTCCATGTCTTCAAAGCAATGCCAAGAAAGAGACAGGCTGGTTTTTACTACCCTTAGCTTACAAGTGAAGACACCAGGGCTCAGATAATTTAAGTAAATTTACTTAACACTCATATGGTGAATTGAGTAGGATATAAACCCCTCTCTTGCCTTCTTTAACTAAAAATGCACTATACTTTTCAAACTACTTGATTTTCCCTCTGAATTATAAGAGAATAAGTATGATTTTGGAGACAAAGGAGATTGTTTATAAAATTAGATATTAAATGATCAAATACACTCTTATTTAGATATCCAAACACTTGCTAATTACATTTCTATTATCTGACAGGCCTGTCTCCATGCTGTCAATACTGAGGACAGTTTCATATAGCTTTTTATAATGTTTGTATTCGAAACTATTAAATGAAACTTAAATTCAGTCCATTGTCTAAATATCAGGCTATGATGGATCACGTACTCAGAAAGTGATCTTAGTTTTTACCATGAAATGTATCCTCAGCCTCTTGACGTATTTTCTGTGTTAGTACTGCTTTGGCCTTACTTGAGTTCATAGCTGGCTCCAATAGTCAAGTTGCTTAAATAGGATGGAATTGAAAGACACAACTATGGTCAATTTCCATTCCATTATTATCTATCGCGGAGGTGAAGAATTTGGACTATGGAAATAACTGCTACTGAATTATGTGAGTCCTTACTATTTACCAGAAAGTGCCCTTTGTTGATATATGTAGTACTCTGAAATAATATAGAATAGAGAACTCTCTGACCTTTTGAGCTGGTCTGCTATTTCTGTTATTGGTCACAGTGGGGATATGGGACCATATTAGCCATTCCTTCAAAAATGGTGAGCGTGTACACACACACTATTCAGCGCCGGGTGAATTCTGGTTCCTTGAGAATTTGAGACTATCTGCACAAGTGTACGGTGAAGCTCACATTAGAAATGTACAGAATCTTGGTCTACTCATATTTTCATTCTCCTCTGGTTTCTCCTTCCTGTTTTAGGAGTTTTCAGTTCTTGCAAATTTGCATCAAATTCTCAGCTTGTGTTTCCTGAAGAATTGATACCACCAAGCTGGGGACATGTTCCTTAATATTCAAACCACATTCAACTGTGATTGAATTTACAAAACCACCACTGCCATGAAGTTATTTTGCAGTTTAAAGAAGAAAGGTCATTAAGTTTGTGATGACATTATCTCTTAATCTCTTTCCATGCCATATATTCTAACCTTAGTTTCATTCTTATGTGGTCATATCTTCCATAGTCTAAGAATTTAATATTTTCAAATTGTTATTCATTAAGCATTGAGATATTTTATCTCATGACTAAATCCTTTCTCACAGGCTCATAGAATAAATAATCAATGTGTTTCCATAGTTCTGTAGTTCTGTAAATATTATCACCTGTTATTTGAAAGACAACACAAAGCTTGCTGTTCTTCCTCTCTTGTGACATAGCTCCAAATTATACATAAGTGTTTTGAATCCTGTTCCCCGTTTCCATCCATTCTGTCACATCTTATTTTAAGACTTCATTATTTCGCCTTCAGACAAATCTAATGTTCTCTTAATCTGTATCTGTTTTATCAGTTTTACCGTTCATCCCCACTAGGCCTGTTAATCCACTTTCCCTACTTTGGCAAGAACAAGCTGACTGAGAAACAACAAATGTCCAGACCACTCCCTTGTTATAACATCTCAGTTCTCCCACTACACACGAAAACAAAGTCTGAGCTTTACATATGTAATGCAAAATCCTCAGTTTGGTGGAAGTCCAGCTCTCCTTCTTTATCCTCTGCTGCCCCTGAAGCATGGAATAAATTAATGAATAAATGAGTGAGTGGAGACACAGCAATTGGTGATTTGCTAAATCTTTGTCTTTACAAATTTATAAACACAGACAAAACTACTCTATTTTGAGAATAAATTTGGAGTGGTTTGAAGTCATTAAAAATGGGTTAATATCCAACATTTAGCTTTTTAGACTCTTTGCAGAGTCTTTAAACTGAAGAATATTGGTTTATGGATGATGTGTTTCATTTCATTACAGTAAAATTTCATCCTTGTGTATTAGAATGAATTGTTTAGGAAATAAGAACCCCTAAATTTGTTATTCAAACTTTAGGATATTTATTTTACTATTCTCATTACATTTGTGATTTTCCTAATGAGAGAAAACAACAACAATAACAGCAGCAACAACAAATTGAATTGAAAGTATTAATATAGGACTTGAAATATATCTCTGTCAATAAGTGACCTTTAGATGAAAGTATTGTTGAGGGAATCTATTCCTCCCTTTAAACTCTAGTGTCTGTTTGTTAAAACAGAGAAAATAAGAGAGAAAAAGAAATCTTGATGAAGATAAGAAAATTGAATAAAATATTGCTAAAGGGATTTTAACTTGGGATTAATTGGTTTACCTCCAAGAAAGAGTAATTTAGATTCAGAGAGTAGGGAGTATATATCTGAGCAGAAGGAATGATGTAAAGGTACAGTTGCATATCACTTAGATCTATAGACATTAAGATATTTTTTCAAAAACCCTAAAAATCGTAACAGAAAAAACAATATCAGGAACCTGTCTTACTAATTTCTAAATATTAGAGATCTGATATCAGGACCAAGAGTATTACTAACAACAATCCCTCTTCAAGATAAATAAGGTCATCTAATCGTGAAGTTTTGGCTTTTATATTACACAGCTACTCTTGACTTATTTAATATGTCTGATGAAATGTCCACTGGAGGCTAGGCACCATTCTAAGCAAGGGTCCTACTTATGACTATAATCTCTTCAGAACCTGAACTTTATGTGTGGTCCTCTTAAAATAATCATACATCCTAATGCATTGTACTCTTTGTGCATACTTAGAATGTCGTCTTCTTTCTACATCTTTTGTATCAACCAAGCCACCTCCTAATCATCATTAAGGCAATAGTTCATTTCCCCTCCTTCAGGAAACCTTGCCTCTGTTTGAACTCACTCATGCTTTGTTTTATATAAAGTTTGCTAAATTAATTCAAAGTATTGAAATGATATTTTTATCTTAATGTATTTGATCTAGTTACTTCTCATGTTACTGGTATAGAAACTTCAGTTTTCTGCATTTAACTAAGTAGTCAAGTACAACATAACAAAGCTAGGATTTAAATCCAGTCCTCAAAACTTTCCAGTGACTGTCAGGTCCTTCAGCATATAATGGAGGCTTTGGTTTGATCAACTTTGATTCTTCATGCTCAGTGATGTTATTTTTGTTTAATTAAAACTTAAAAATTTGGGCTCTCTCTCTCTTTCCTTGTAATGCTTAATCACATATACACATATAACAAAATGGGTACTTAACTAACATACTAAAATATCAGATTTTATAATGTTTTCTCTTTAACTCATTGTGAGCCTGACTTGGGTAATGTATTCAGTGTGAAGCTGAAATCTACTCTGCTGTTATATCCATATGCATAGCCATATCTTGAAAAAAAATTCTATCAGGAGCAGAGTAGCAAAGTTAAATTGGAAGGAGGATCAAGACCTAACATCTTATATAAAATGAATGACTTTGGAATAACTATACATTGCACTGATATTTAATATTTCACAGATGCATGTATTCTATTTGTATGTGCTATTACTTGAACATTAGCATTTGATGAAATTCCTCCCTCAAGGTCTGCAGGGTTTTTTAAATTTTCATGTTACAATGAATTTCTCAAGTCAAGTCACTGGTAGCAAGAAAAAAAAATGGCTGTGATAAAATTTTTTTCTAATCTTTTGTAGAGTCAGAATGCTTTCTATTTATCAGTTACTCTATGTCCTCATTAAGGTCATCCTGTCCTGCAAAGTACTTTAGTGGTTTCTATATATGGAGATGAAGAGGAAAGAAGACAATGAGAGTTATAAACTCAGGTCATCTGGATGCTTCAGAAGTTCTGTCTGTGAATTTACTGACAGTGAATATTATCATATTGTTCATTAACTTAAATAAGTTTATTAGGCAATATAGATGACTAGAGGGATATATAGATGAATGAACTGATGAGATAATTTTTTCATCCTAATCACAAAATATATGCATTTATATTTATATCTATTTATATTTGACTCAAAATCAAATGCTTGAAAATATTAAGGTATATTTATAACTGCAGAGTATTTGTCTATCTATCTATCTATTTATCTATCTATCTATCTATCCAACCATCCATCTATCCATCTATCCACCTCTTCATAGTGGTTTTGTTTAGGTGGTAGGTTTATAGTTATTGATTTTTTCCCTTATACTAATTATTTTACAATTGGCTTATATTGTATAATTAACTTTTTTAAATTATGGAGCACTGTGAGGTATTATGTATTTAGTGTTTACATAACATCATCTAGTGTCTAGCGGACACTTTAATTCCCTAAAAGTTCTGAGACACTATAAAATTTAATCCTGGGTATTTCTCCATGAGGTCAGTTAAGAAATATCTCTCTTGGGGTGCCTGGGTGGCTCAGTTGGTTAAGTGACTGCCTTTTGCTCAGGTCATGATCCTGGAGACCAGGGATCCAGCCCCACATCAGGCTCCCTGCTCAGCAGGAAGCCTGCTTCTCCCTCTTTCATTCCCCCTGCTTGTGTTCCCTCTCTCACTGTGTTTCTCTCTGTCAAATAAATAGATAAAATCTTTAAAAAAAAAACAGAAATCTCTCTCTTGTTAAATAACTCATAATCTTGCTAAACCCAAATGCCTGTTGAGTAACTTTTATTCCTGTATTTTCTCACACATATAATACAATCCATAAGCAACTTACTTCTTCAAACTTCAAAAAACTATTCAAAGTATGAGTAAGACTCCCCTCATAACTTCCCATTACCTGAATTAAAAGCCGCATCATCTCTCATTTGAATTACTGTAATAAAATGCTCAGAGATCTTGTCCCTTGTTTTCTCATCTATAATCTATTGCACACCAGCCTAAGGCACCAATTATTCTTGAAGACAACAAAGTGGCTTCTATTTCAAGACTATTGCTTTAGTTCTTTGTTCTACTTGTTTTATTCTTCCTCTGGACCATTGTGTTACTTGATTCTACTTTTTATCCAGGTTTTGTTTTGAAGGTACAGTCATGGCAAGCTTTATTAAAAATAACACATCCATGAGGATCCTTGGTGGCTCAGTAGGTTGAGCATCTGACTTGGTTTTGGCTCAGGTCATGATTTCAGGATCATGAAATCAAGCCTCTGTCAAGCTCTGTGCTCCATGTTCAGCCAGCAGTCTGCTTAAGATACTGTCTCTCCCTCTTCCTCTGCCCCTCCCACACTCACTTGCACTCCCTGTCTAAAATAAATAAATAAATCTTTGAAAATTAGCCCATTCACTTTTGTATATTTTTATTTCAGTTGCCTTAATATTTCTCCATTATGTTTTTGTTGACTTAATTTCTGATTATTGTTTCTTTTGTCTTTTGTCTTTGTTGTTTTAAGATTTTATTGATGTATTTGTCAGAGAGAGACAGGGAGAGACTGGGCAAGCAGGGGGAGGGGCAGGCAGAGTGAGAAGCAGTCTCCCTGCTGAGCAAGGAGACCAACCAAGAGTCAGATTTCTAGCATAATTTCTTTCTCCATCCCCCACTTTAGTAGTTTGTTCCCTTTTATTTTTGAATCATGTTCAGTAGTCAAGAAATCATAATTTAGCCATCTACCTATTGAACTATGTGAATCATTTCTATTTATTTATTTATATTTTTTACTGTTATGATGAATGTCACTATGAGCATTCAGAAAAAATTCTGTGGGCAAATGTGTATTCACGTCTCTTAGGCAATACCAAGTATAGAAGAAGAATCCGAGTATTTCAGACTGTGTTGTATCATTTTGTATTCCCACCAGCAATATATGTTTATTACAATTTCTCTACATATCTTAGCTAACACTTAATGTTGTCAGTTTAAAAAGCTTTATTTGTTCAGGTGTGTGTATAATCTTGTAATGTTAATTTTCTTTTCTTTTTTTCTGATGGCTACAAATATTGAACATCTTTTCATGTGTTTATTAGTCGTTTCAGTATCTCTTTTTGTGAAATTTCTAAATTTTAAGATGCTTGCCCATTTTTTATGTTATTTGTTTCCTTAGTTTTGAATCAGTCAGAACTATTTTTTTTCATTTTAAGATGATTTTTATCTGGGATAAGGCAAGGATTGAGGTCGTTTTTTTTTTTTTTTTTTCGAATGTTGTATCCAAATGTTCTAGCGCAATTCATTGAAACTATTGATTGTTTCCCATTCATAAGCTTTGGAAACAGTTTAACCTTCTATAATATTAGACTATCTAACATATAATGTAAGAAACTTAAAACACTGTAATTTTAATTTCCTCCTTTTGAAATTTGTACTATTTTATCTATATTTTACTTGTATAAATATAATTTTTGAACATAATTGTTATTTTCACTTTAAGATTTCAAATATTTAAGGAGTTTTTACATGGAAAAGTCTTTATATTCATTCATATGTTTACTGTTTGTTTTGTGATACTTTGTAGAGATTCAAATCTTGATCATGAATTAGTTTTTACTTATGCCTGAAGAATATCCCTACTTAATTTTGCCTGAAAAATCACTATTGCTTCTAGTGGAAATCTGTTGGACAAAAATTTCTAATTTTTTTCTTTTTTTCTTTTTTAAGATTTTATTTATTTATTTGACAGAGAAACACAGCCAGAGAGGGAACACAAGCAGGGGGAGTGAGAGAGGGAAAAGCAGGCTTTCTGCCGAGCAGGGCGCCAGATGTGGGACTCGATCTCGGATCGCCGGGATCATGACCTGAGCCAAAGGCAGTCGCTTAACTAACTGAGCCACTCAGGTGCCCCCTAATTTTCTTTCTTCATAAATTTTATTGCAGCTTCATTTTTTATAGATATTTTCTTTTGGTAACTCTAGTTCTTTTTTTTCTCTCAGAACTTAAAAAAAATGGTGTCAATTATTTTCTTGTTTGTATAATTTCACAAATGAAAACTAGTCCTTCTTATCTTTTCTTTGTCTCTGATAAGCCTTTTATTCTCTACTTTATTTTTTTTTAATTATTGCTTGCTGGCATTCTGATTAGAATATGCCTTTTGTGTTTTATTGTGTTTATTCTGTTCGGATTTTGTTTAACTTACTGAATTTTTGGATATATAGCTCTCGTCATATTTAGTATATTTTATCCACTATTTCTTGATCTCTTAGTTTGATTCCATGGATTATTAGAGCTATTCTTTTTATTTTCTATTACTATTTTTTTCTTATTTTTATTTTTAAGATTTTATTTATTTGAGAGAAAGAGAAAAAAAGCAAGTGAGTGGGAGGAGCAGAGAGGATGAGAAAAGGAGAGGAAGAAAGGATCTGAAGCTGACTCCTTGCTCAGCATGGAGCCCAACATAGGCTAGATCCTAGGGTTCTGTGATCCTAACCTGAGCGAAAAGCAGACACTTGGGCAACCCAGGAGCTCCTGTTGAGATTTGTTTTAGGAGTACCTATTACTCTAGGAATTATTTAGCCTTACTGTTAAGGTGTGGGCCTTTCAGGGTTTCTACTGAATGCCCATGTGATAAATGAAAGGTCTACACTGAATTGGGACACCTGGATGCCTCAGTTGTTTGAACATCTGACTCCTGATTTTAGCTAAGTTTCCTGAGATCAAGCCTGCATGGGCTCTGTGCTCAGTGGGGAGTCTGCTTCTTTCCCTCTCCCTCTGCCCTACCTTGACCTCTATCCCTCTCTCTTTAAAAGAAATAAATACATTTTAAAAAATTTGAGAGAACTAGAGGGTCTGCTTACCAAGTGTGATTTCTGAGTATTATTGCTTATAGCACACTAGGCCTTTACATGGCCTCCGAGAATTTTGATCCATGCATACATGACTTAGTTTGGCAAACACAGAAATAAAGTCCTCTTCAGGTTTCTGGTGCTCTTTCTCTGTATAGATATATCTCCTCCAAAATTCTGCCTTGTAACGTACTTTAGACTCCCTAAACTCTGATCTTTGTCTCCTAAGGTCACTGAGACCACTATGCTCTGCTTTGAGAATTTTCATCTTGATTTGGAGACCAGCTTGGGCATCTA
>PITA01026982.1:0-21755 GCA_004023965.1 Spilogale gracilis
TGCATCCACTCCCACTTCTCCGTCTGCCTCGGGGGCTGCAGCTACCCCTCCGTCCTTGTCCCAGGGGAAGGTCAGGTCTGCTCCCAGGACGGCACCTCCGGGGGCCACACCCTCTCACCCAGATAAGAACTTCAGATTTCAGCCTGTTTTCTGGATCATGCCCAGTCCCCCCAATCTGCACGTATGACAGCAGGCCGGAAATGGGTGGACACAACCTCAGATGCCGACACACTTGAGCTGGCCTTGCACCCTGGGTGTCACGGAGAGAGCTGGGGAGGCCTCAGGACCAACCAGGAACCCACGGGAACCAGTGTGGGTCTGTCCTTCAAGTGAACCTTTATCAGGTGGAAGTGAATGATCATTAACAACCAGTAACTATCCTCCGTGATGTGATCAAAAAATGGGAAATGGGTAAAAAGTGCCAAAGTCTGCCTTCTTCACCGAACTAAAGTGGTCTCTGCCTCACTCATGGGGGCTAGAAGTTCTACATGCTGGGACTGTCTGTCACTCATACTGGGGTGTGGAGTCAGCTGGTCTTTCCAACATATTAATAAGCTACTAATCATGTGTGTGTCAGTTCCTCTCTTTAACATGACCTCTCTTCTCTTCCTCCTTCTGCTCTCCTTTGTTCAGAGAAGCAACAGAAAACTCATCCATCATGGATGGGTCTGAGTCTCCAACTCACCAAAGCACTGATGAATAGAGGTACCGTAAGGGAATGTTTGGTTCTCCCAGCCCTCCCCTCACCCCTCGCTGCTCATAAGTTTGTGGTCTTAGACGTGCTGCATGTGTCCCCCCCTTCCCCATATTGTAATTCCCAGAAGGAAACTTCTGAATGGTGTGGAAGCTGTTATTGTTATGTCTTATTGCTGGAACCATGTGGAGCTATGTTCATATGTTCTTGTATCAGATGTTAGTCCCCATGCTACTTCCCAGAAAAGCCCCTGGAGGATGTTTTAGCCCTTTGCAGACTGTGTGCGTACTGGTTTAATGACCACGGTTTAGTCCGTGGAGAGAAGAGCAGCCTGCAGGTGACATCTCAGAACACCTAATTCAGACCGAGTTGACGTGGTCACCTGAAGATCACCCATGATTTCATCCAGCATTCCTGAGGGACAGATATAGACTCTGCCAGACGCCCTGCTTTCCAAAATGTGGCCCATCACTAGCACCTGGGAGCTTGTTGGAAAGCTGGGCTCCTGGGCCTACTGAATTTGAATCTGCATTTTAGTGAGCTCCCTGGGTGAACCAGATGCACATTCAAACTTGCAAAGCACTGCTCTGGTGGGCAGAAAACCAGTAACACCTGGCCGGCTCTGTCTCCCCGGGAAGGGAATCTAACTGGCAGATAAAGGCATTAAGATTTAAATAGCATTTCAAGGATCAACTAGAAAAGATAAGGAAGTAGATAAAAAGTTGTAAGTTTTCAGCCAAAAAATAGAACCCTGGCTTGGCTGTGTTCCAGGAACCAGGCTTGAGACCAGAGTTCACATCCAAATCCACAGCTTGAAAAATCTACCAGGAGTTGTACGTACAAGGATACAAAGGAAGAGCAGGACTTACGTAGTAATTACTCTGAGACCTTAAAGCATTCCAAGGGGAGAGGGAGGACTCTGGCTTCTGCGGCTTGGGGTGGGGGTGGGGGGCACTTCACGGGCAAAAACAGATGCACAAACGCAGCAATGGGCAGGGCTGTTTGGTAAACAGCGAATATTCTTTTGTTGCACAGAGTGAGCCACACTTCTCCCTAAAAAGCACAGTAAGATGAGATCCTGAACAAATCTAGAGAGAGACACAGAACAGTTTTTAGTGAAAGGTTCCTGAGGTGTGGCAGATGGGAGACTAGGAAAATGGGCTTAGCTGAGAGGAAGAAACTTCAACTGAGGAAATTAAACACTTTATTGGCTTTATTTAGTAATTCATGAATCGGGCAGCATCTCACCTACCAAATAGAAAGGAGCTGTACAAGATGAGACTTCTACAGGCAGAAGGGAGCAGGAACACGGATTTATACTAGGGAAAAAATCGGCCGACCGGTTATTGCAAGGTCATTTGTGATTCACTGGTTTAAGATGCCATTGCTGGGAGAACCGATTACTAATTAAGTTGAGGTCTCAGGTTGGTGACGTGGGTCTTAGCATCAGTGACTCCATTTTGGGCTTGTTTTCTTGTTTTTAACAATTCCCTCCTTTGGATCAGACTCCCAGCCTCACCAAGAGATGTGATCAAAACTTACGGCCTTACTCATACCTAATGCTCAGGAGTTCTCACAGGCTCTGCTGCATCTCTCTGATCCTCACAGGTCATCAGTTCAGGTTCATCCTTTACATTGGTCATTCTCTGTTCCTTTTCCGAACTTTTCTTCTTAGGGAGATCCTTTACTGGGTGGTGAATGGCTGCAAACATGAATTTAAAGCTTTTGAGAGCAAAGTGCACCAGTGGGACAACTGTCGTTACCAGAGCAGGAGAATGCCCACTGTCTAGCGTGTCCCTTGGAGCCATGGCCCCCAGGACCCAAACCAATCAGAATTATGTCCAAGACAGACCCCACCAAAGGAGTCCCTTTCCTAAGCCCGCTGGCACGTGTAGTGGCCTTGGGTAGGCGAGTCCCCACTCCCCTAGAAACGTGTCTCCGAGTGCAGGAAGTGGTGGTGGTTGGCCTCAGGGGCTACCCTTCCGAACAGCTTGGGCAGAGAGCCTAGGAATTGGTGAGGCAGCTTTTGTTCTAGAACCCAATTCTCCAATGTCTGCGAGAATGAGGGAGAGGTCCCCAAGTGCAGGCTCACTTGCACTTACCCCCGTGCGAGGTGTACGATCTGCCAAGGGAAGCAAACTTTGATTCGTGGATGCTTCCTGGTCATTCCTAATTTGAGTCTGTGGCTTGGGACTCAGAGGAGGAGAGCCACGGAGGCCAGTACAACTCGAGGGTCTGTACTTTTTTCTGGTTACCCTTGCCTGGTGTCCCTTTCTTTGGGCTGGGTTTGGCCAGCTGAGGTGCTGCCAGGCGGGCAGAGTTGGGGACGGGCAGAAGCGCGGGAGCACGAGAATCGGGGGGATCCAGCAATCTTCTGGAGGTCAGATCACCTCTCCCTTGGCAGTGGCCTGAGACGAATGAACAATGGCATTATCTTCACAGGCCAGGGCCAGGCGAAAGCTGGACAAAAGGATCGTGCGGGGCTTCCCGGAGTAATAATTAGGGGAAGGATGGTCAGAGAGGGAAGGGAGAATGGAAATTTTCTTTCTAGCACCTTGGGAGGAAGCCCTCACCCTTGATAATATTTGCTACCTCTCTTCCTCGTCAGCTTCTGCTCTGGACCAGATGTGGGGGCGGGTGGGAGGGGAGCCTTCCTCAGTCGTAAAGTACACACCCAGAGAGTTCAGTACCTTCTCATCTGGCAGCAGTGTCAGGGGTCGGGAGTTCCTGGGAGGGTTCTTTTCCGAGTCTCAGTTTTGCAAAAATCATCATAGTAAAACCATCAAGTGGCTATAAATGTCAAAACACTTTAAAATGCTTAGATCTGATTAGAGTTCGTTATAATGAAATTGATAAGGAAATCTGGATACTTCTGTGATATACAACATTTAAAGAAAATATCGGAAATTATGAATAACATTATACCAGGACATATCAGATTTCTAGATGCTTCATACAGTTTCAAGAATAACTTATACAAATAACCTAAGAAGGTTTTTATTACTTGTGTGACAAAGCTTCCCATGTAATTTAACATCGCAAATAAACCTCATTAGTGAAACATCTTTTATAAGGGGAGCGATCAATCCTTTGAGATGTTCCAGGGACACTCTAGAGAAAACCAGATAGAACACTTACATCGCTGTGGCACGGGGAAAGAGCACAAGTTCCTTCAAGTCGGAATTTTGTTATCCCGAGGCCAGAACTTTACAGTAACTCTAAGCCTTTTGAGATGAAGGGGGGAGATCTGCGGATCGCTAAGAATGCCAGGCGGGCTACCAGTCGCTTTCATTTAACTGGCTGCACTTCTGTTGTTGTAAAGACTCAAGTCTTCAGAACACAAGGAAGTGGGGCTCTGCTCAGGACTCCCGCCCTGTGCCAGCTTCTGCCCGTCTTCCTGGCCCCTCACCGGCAGGGTCCCAAGCAAGTGGGGCGTAGGGCAGAGCATATAGCCCTGGAATCTATCAGAATTGGGCAAGGCTTTCCATTAATTTCCATTTTAGTTTGCTATTGGCTTTTTAATGGAATAACCGGTCACAAGTTACCAGAAAACCCCTCAGAGTCCCGCCAACTATGCGAAGGGCTCATATCAAGGCCCAACTAAACGAAGGGCTCATATTAAGGCCCAGCTTTGGGGCCGGTAATGGGGCAGACATTTGTTGGCAGTCATGAGCAGACTGTAAGTTCTCAGAGGTGAGAGAGGATGAGAGGTCAATGTTCTGGTCTTTGGTTTTAGGTACCTCTCCTGTCTTTCACTTTTCATTATCCTTTTGCAATGACTCTTTTAATGAAGTTCCTCTGGGATCGTGAAACTTTCTGGAGGCTCACGCATGCCCATGAAAATAGGTAACCCATTCTGTTGCATCTGGCAAACCCTGTTCTCAGGTTCCTTTACCTGATCTCGTCTAACTGGAATGTTCCCAATAACGGCTAACAATTTCAGTAAGGAGGTCAACTGAGGCAGGCTCAAATAACCAGAAATGGAGTTTATTTGGGAGTGGCAGAAAAAATTGCACTTTTGGAAAATGCAGGCTGCAGCAAGCTACAAGTAAGTGTTGAGGGCCTGGGGGCAGGCTGGATCTGCAAAGAGGGAAAGGTCTAGCCAGAGTCTAAACACATTCAGTGGCTGGAGGACAGGAAGAGATCCTTGGCATATGTTCTCTGGTTAAGCAGTGTTAAGCATTTATGGAAAATCAATCTCTGGGTACTTAATTTCCATTCTTCTGAGGGGACATGCATCAGATTCTTCCTTTCATACCCTCTGGTTTCATTTTAGATTGAAATCCTTGCACATTCCCCACTTTGCTCAAGATCTTTTGCAGAAAGCATCCCTGATCAACCATGTTGTTGAGCCATTGTTTTCCCTTTTTCCCTTCCTTAACCAAAGATGTTAGATGGAGCACAAGTCCCTTGGAGCAGAGAAAATGGAAAGTGGATTTCATCTGGCCCATCTGACCAAGCAGCAATGCCAATAACCAAACTATGCATATTTGCAGGGGACAGAGAAGTTCAGAAAGGGACTGAACAGAACTGGCTTTGGGGGATTGGCTGGTGTCCTCTGCTGATTTCTGGGAAGAGCTAGAATTTGTGTAAGGATGGGTTAAGTTTCCTTTACAAGCCTGTGCTGATTGTCTCCATTTTGCTGGCTCTACATTGCCTGTTTATAATGTGGCCCAGCAGGGGGCAGCACTCACCCAATCGATTGCTAAGTGTTTCTTTGCCTGGACTGCACCTTTTGATGATCCACATTGTTTCTTCATTGTTTCTTTTCTGTTATCATACTTGTATCTTTCTTCCTTACGGGGCCTGCCTTCAGGGTGAGAAGAGCTTCTGGAAGAGTAGCAGGAAAAGGGCCACACCTGAGCAGCTCACTCGGGCTCCACGTGGCCAGCCGAGGCCAGGAGACTTTGCCAGGGGCACAGGTGTCACATGCTCGATTGCCCGAGGCTTGGAAATGCTATCAGGTGGTTATTTTCACAAAGGGCGATGGGTAATGCAGTACTTTAAAGAATCACAAAGACCCAATGGTAGTATATATTTAACCATAAGCCCAGCCTGGTTGGGAACCAGTGGAATACATCAAAATTCCAAGATGAGTCCAAAGGGTCTTGTAACCAGTGGGCATGTTCTCAGACTTGAGTTTCAGTTGTTTGGCTGGGGACAGTGGTACAGCGAGAGAACCAAAAAGAGGTGGTCTGCTTCTGTGACAGTCTGGGCGCTCACAGGACCCAGGAGAATGATCAGGACCCTGGACAAAGATAAATCCTGTCGCGGTACAGACCACTCCTGCCACAGCAGCAGCGGTCATGGGGTCATTGTCACATTTGCTCTTTCAAGCCAGGAGTTGGTTAGGTTTTTGGCACATTCAGGAAGTCAGTTCCCTAGAGGTGTTCTAAATTCCTTGCAAAAGCAGATACTTCTGATGAGAATTCTTTGTGATCAGGGCCAAATCTGACTTAGACAATCCCGAGAGCCAGGTGGCGCCGGGGCGCGAGCGGGCACACAGGTTACCTGTTACCCAGTGGGTCAGGGACGGGTACTGCTGGGGAGGTAACAAGACAGTACAGGGAAGCCTGGTGCAGAGCTGAACCGTATAAGCTGACATCAAGGGAATTCGGATGTAGTTTATGAAGGAAAACTAGCTACAGGAAAGCCCAGGGGGTCCCCAAAATCATGGACAGATGAGCTTGTAAAGGCACATCCAGCAGTCTGAGAGCTGGTCTCCCTGGGCAGTAGCCTGTAAGGGGGAGGATACAGTCTTTCCACATCAAGGAGTAACAGAAAAGAGCAAATAGGAGGGAAAAAACACTTAGGTAGAGGCATCTAACTCATCTTTGCCCATCACAACTTTCATGGGAAAGGAGGACAGTGATCGGGGCCTGGTCCAACATCTCGGGCTAGCCATCTGCTGCTGGCAGCTGGAGAGCTTGCGTCTGTTCCTTTCAGGTCCCCCGACTCCTCGACGTTGGGACAGGGGACTCCAGAGGCAGCTGCCCCCAACTGGTCCTCAGTACCAGAAAGGTCCTCTCACACCAGGGCAGAAGTCTCTTCCAGGATGAGTACTCTCCAGCATGTGGCTCATGAAGGGAGTCAGGGGTCGGTATTCTTGTTCAGCATAAGCTTCTTGAACTTGAGAGAGAGGATCTGGAACTAGACAGTAAGCGGCAATATCTTAACAGGTCTGGTTGGGCAATCAGAGGGTCAGAGTACTGGGAAGGAGGCAGATGTGGGCGCCTGCCAGTTCTGTTCTGTAAGGAACAAGCTTTTCTAAAGGTGAGGACTTGAGCTTCATGAGGTCCAATGACAGCATCTTGGTCCAGAGAAATTCCGGAATTGCACAGAATTTTCATGTTTTAATGATGCCTTTTATCCTTTCTACTAGTCCTGGAGATGAAGGAGGACAGGGCAGGGCAGCCGCTGAGGTGTAGGAAGGACTGTGGGTGCTCTGGGATCAACATGCCAGGAGCATGGCCTCTGAGGTCACTGCGAACCCACGGGCGGTGGCCCCGGGCTGGACGGTGTTCTCAAGTACTTTCGTTGCTACAAAACTGGCAGTGGTTTGTTGACAAGGAAAGCTTCTTTTTAAGCCACTTAATTAAAACTTTTACAAATTAATTTTAGTATCATCCAGAGGCAGAAAAACATCCCCCATCCCCCACCTCCATCCCCAGACGTACAGAGATCTCAGTCTTTGTTTTAAATTTTAGCCCAGAGACAAGTAGGAGAGTGCACAACTGACTAGCTTATAAAAGAACAGTTGGAACCAAACTAGGTTTCTGAAAGTTGGGATGAATTCAGGTTAACTGCTCAGAAGGCTGAAGCATCTGAGGGGGAAACTTAAGACTTTCATTCACCTAAGTTCCAAGAAGCCTTCCCCCTCTTTTTGTCCCCCTTCTGGTAAGAGGTACCTCCCACTGAAGCTTGCACTTGAAAGGAATGGCCGACAAGACAAGTTCTGCAAGTAGAACAGTCCCATTTCTCAGAAAAGGGCTTTGGTTCTTAAATCCGTATCAAGCTTCTTTAGAGGAATTGGGTTAGTTTGGGGACTGGTAAAAATGACACCTTATACTCGAGCTAGACTTGTTCTGGTCAAGATGTGGTTTGTCCTAAGGACATTTTTAATTCTGTTTTTAATTCTTCAAGAAATTGGGTTGTGACCTGAGTGGCATGATAGGCTGGCCCCCTCCATCATCTTCAGTTTGCTGCTTTATATCCAGAAGATTTTCAGTTAGGATGCAAATCCTGTGTTCCAGGTTTAAAGCTTAGTCTCTGGCTTGTTCTAGGAGATCCTTCCACAGATGGCGACAAAACCGTTTTCTTTCCCTCTGAGTACTGGGTTTCCTTTTCACTTAGGGGAGAAAGCTCCCCACCCCATGAGGTTGCTGTCAGGCTCTGGTGATGACTCTGTGCTTCCAATCTGGCCAACTTCTCACTAGAGAGCTACTTAAAAGTCCTTTCAGCTGAACAGTAAGTAGTCTTGACTAGGACTGCACACTGCCCTGGGCACGGAGGGGCCCTTAGAGGAGGCCACCCTTCCAGGAGCCAGAGCCACTCCCCACAATGACTAAAGACAGAGGCTAAGACACTTCCTGAGAACTGGCAATAAGCACGTGGAGGTTCAACCCACAAATCTGCCTGGCCACATAATGGGGGCCCCAGGTGCCAGGTGCCAGGCCGGCAGGAGGCAGGAGGACAGCAGCTATCCCTGGCAAAGAACGGTTCCGTAACCTGTCGGTTCGGAGTTGGAAAGGAAGGGACTCGAAATTTTACCTCTCGAGTGGGCTACGGAAATTTGGGAGAGAGGACTCTGGTTAAGGATTCTTGCCTGTCGCTGGCTTCTGCTAGTTTTCCCAGGATTCCCATCTGTGGGCTCCGGCATAGGGTTTAAAGTACAGAGCATAATTCATGTGTTACCAGAACTTGACGAGGGTGTCCCAGGTTTAGTTTTGCCTTGGCTATTTCAGGAATAACTGGTAGCAGTTACAGGAGAATCCCTCTGGGTCCTGTCAGCCCTTTGAGGGCCTGGGGTGGGGACGCTCCTCTGACAGACATGTGTTGTATGTGTGGTCACGTAGTCTCTTGCGAGTGGGAAGACCTCAGGTAAAGGTTAATGCCAGAAGCACTTGGGTGTAAAGGAGGATAAAGGCAGTAGCAGGAATCCCAGCAGTTGGACAGTCTTTTGTTTTAGGTACTGCTTCTATCTTGAATTTTCATTACCCTTTTGCAGTGAATCTTTCCATGAAGCAGTTTCAGAATTTTGAAGCCTCTGGGAGGCTTCTGCATGCCTATTAAAACAGGGATTGCATTCATGTGCACTTCTTAAATGAACTTGTCTAACCGGAACATTCCTCATGAGGACCTACAGGATTCTAGGTTGTCTTCAGTACTGTGCGTCTGAGTGCATGAGAAACCATCACTATTTTTAACATGAAACTCCTGCGGCTAGACAGGGGGGTGGGGGGACGCACCTGTAGCACCTTGAGATGATTGGGATCCCATTCTCGCAAGTCTTCCCACGGTGTCCCTCGTTGCAGGGGATTGTCTTGTGGGTGACAGGTGACCTGGTGTGAAGCCTGCCTATCCACAAGCACCTGATCCTCACACAGGAGTCCTGTGCTCTGCAGAAGGCGGTCTCAGAGAAAGTGGCAGGTGTTCGCTGCTCAGGAGGAAGTCTGGCTCCTGTAGATCAGGCACTGAGGGGAAAGCCGGCGCTCAGGTTCCGTCCTTCTGAGGGCACGTGCCTGACGGCCTCCGTTTCACACCCTCCAGTCTTGCTCTGGAGAGAACTCGCTTCCTGGGGGCCCCTGTGATCCCAGCTTGTTTCCTGAGACCGCACAGCAGCGCCCGCAGCTGGCACACGCCGTTCTCGGGCACCCGAGGAGGTCCGTTCTGCGGCTGAGCCTTCAAAAAGGGGTTATTTTTCCTAGTCCTGAATATTGGCTTCAGCGTGTCTCTCAGAGGAGGGGCGTGCCCCAGGATGGGGGTGTTTCACAGTGTACCTCATGGCATGGAAGTTTTCTTGAGGTCGATGGGTGACCTGGTGGCCATCTAACGCATTCTGTAACCAACTTCAGGGTCTTGGACCTAGGGGGCAAGCACTCTAAGGGCCTTTAGCTGCTTGACCTGTGCCCACCCATGCCGCAGCTTTGGCTCCTGAGGTTCTCATTAACAACAGATCCGTTATTCCTTTACCTCACGGGCGCACTCACAGACCCGCAGTAACGGACACGACACTGTGGACGGCGCACACACCCAGCAGCCCCCAACCCATGGGCCCTGGGGACTGAGGTTCCATTTGTCACCTCAAGCCGAGCCCCCAAGTCCTGGCCTGGGACTGCTGGCTACACTCTGAGCCTCCCATCAGTCCAATGCTCACCCTGGACGGCGGGGGGGAGGGGAGGTTCAATGCGGGGCTTAACGCAAAAAGAGCAGAGCTTGGAACCAAGAGGAACTTACCCCTGGCCCTAGGAAATGGTGACAGAGAGACCTCAGGGTTCCAAGCCAAACTGTTTCAGAAAACAAAATTCAACTGAGTAAATTTTAAAGATTTTACTGACTTTTAAGGTGTCCCTGTCTTATAAATTCAGTCTTTATTGGAACAGTCACACAGCTCTGGAAGCGATTCACAGCCCATCCACTGGGGATTGGTTTGTTGTGGTTTTTGTTTTTACCAATTCTAAAACCTCCCCTATTCACCTCAAAAGGCCTTGCAGATATTTTAAAAGATCTAGATTTAAGAAACAAAATCCTTCCTCTCTGGTCTCCTCCAGGACCTATCCTATAGGCCATTTCTTTGGAAGTGCAAACTTTAGGGAGGTCATTCTTACCAGAAGGAAAAAAAGGGGCAAGTCTATTTGGAACTTACAGGAATGAAAATCCTCAGAAAATCCTATTCTCCACAGATACTTTAGCCACCTGAGCAAGTAGCCTTAGTTTATTCCAACTGTTCTTTGTGTAAATGAATGGGTTTTGTAGTATCGTACCAGTCTTGTGGTTTAGGCACAAGCAGAACCAGACCTGGCTGGTTCCCTTTCATCTCCGCCTCTGCTTCCTGTCCCCACTACCGTCTCAGGAGACGTGTCCTCCCTGGGGTGAAGGCTGCTGCCCTTCTTTGAGGCAGTCGGTGACTGTGGGTAGAGGATTCAAACTGGCTCAGCTGGGGAAGGGCAGAGGGTACCACCAGGACCACAAGGAGTTAGAAAGGGACTGTTGCCCAAAATACAGCATATGTTCCCCTATGGATCCAGCCACTTTCTGCTGGAAGAACTTGCTCGGTCTCTCAGGCACTTCTGTCAGGATAGGAGAGCGTTTACAGGGTAGGTGTGGGGGAGTCAGCCCCTTACCGCTTCCGTGCCGTAACAGGTACCTGTGGCCAGCACCAGGAGGAAGGGCCCATACGTCATTCTGCTTCTGGAAGTGGCCTTCCTCCCACTAGGTCAGGAGTCCCAGTGGAGGGCTCTCAGTCATGTCTTGGGTTTTCCAGCTTCGGTGGGTTTTTTAAAAGCTAGATGAAAAACATCTACAAAATCCACCGTGCCTTCATTGCTTCCTTCCTAGAGAGGTCAGCCAACCAAAGCTGGGCACAGCTGCTGCTCTTGCTAACAGACTGGCTCGCAGGGCTGGGAAGAAGGTATCGCTCAGCTCCCTGCACTGTGTGGGATTCGGGGTGCTTTCCTTCACCCGGCCCACCCCAAACCCTAGCACCAGGGGCAGGGAGAGCAGCAGCAGGGGAGAATCTTCCGACACATATGCAGAATCCTTATGGTGTTCTCCAAGAGGTATCTCTACCCCAAAACGGCATACGCTTTCGGGCCCTGAAGACACACCCACTACTCCAAAATCACAGACCAGTACCACTCACAGGTCATGTGGCTTCAAGGCCCCCATGAAGGGGGGCCTTCATGCCTGTGGGACTCAGTACACACAGACACTCAGAGGGTACGAGAAGCTACGCTAGGGACAGAGGCCACAGCACCCAAGGGGCTCCAAGCCCAACATGCAGTTTGTGAACAGAGCCGAGTTGAGCCAGTGGTGGTATGGCTGCAGCCGGCAGGGCAGGGGAGAGGAGGGCGGGCCGACTGAGGGCTGCTCAGGCCCCTGAGCCTGCCTGTGGACACCAATCGGGCAAAGGCTAACCCCCTTCACTGAGTCTGTGGAGGTGAAGTCTGACCTAGACTCTTGCCCGGAAGAGCCAGTTTGGGATCAGAAAGGGGTTATTTTTCCTAGTCCTGAATATTGGCTTCAGCGTGTCTGTAAGTTACTGCCTCACTTCTCCCAGCCTCCACAGGGATGCGTACCTTGAAGACATGAAAAAGTCTTTTGTTTTCATTCTAGTTTCCAATGTTTTCCGTACAGCTTCTATAATCAGAAAACAATGCATGTAATTGAAGATAAATAGCCGGGTTTCAAAAACTTTTTTAGACTTTCAAATCATCTCTGTTCACTTGACATTCTGAAAGTGCTTCTAGGACAGCATACAAATGCAAAAAGCTGATGGTGCCTGAGGTCCCCTGAGACCCAAACAGCTGCTCTCTGAAAAGAGGACTCTCTCGTGCATGAGAAGCCACGCTAGGGACAGAGGCCACAGCAAGGACGTCCCCAAGGCACGGGCGCAGTTCATTGGCTGCGCTGAGGGCAGGGCCCAGATGGATAGGCTTCTGAGAGTCCACAAACCCCTGCTCTGTGGGTGTCCACGGTACAGGGCCCCTGATGTGGATTCCTTTTTTCCTGTCTATGAGCAGCTTCCCCCCACTTGGCCCTAAAACGGGCCGACCCCCCGCCCCAACAACCAGGGGAGACCCCTGTGGTCACAGACCCTGTGTAAAGGTGCACAGACTTGTGCTCACGGGCCGAGGAAGGCCGCTCTCCTCCACTAACTAACCTACACTGCTCTCCTCCTCGCCTCCCCTGCAGGACCTACACCGACAGCTGTTTCCTGGACTCTTCCCTCTATCCAGACCTAGCCGACGTCCAGTGGTACGGGCAGGAGAAAGCCAAGCCCGGGACCCTCGTGTGAGCCAGCCGGCCGCAATCTGACCGCCTCGATGCCATTCCGAGACCACCTCACTGCCTCTCATCTGCCTTACCCAGACGCACTGTCACCCTGCACCAGCTTCGGCCCTCAGCACTTTCTTTCCTCCTGTCTCCGCATCCTCTTCACCCTCAAAACCCTGACTGAGGAGACATTCTGGAAGGTTCCGGTCCCACTGTGTGTCCCCTGGCACTCTCGCCCACAGAGCGCCAGGCACCAATCCTCAAGGGCACTTTGGTGGCTTCCCCCCCCACCCCGAGGCCATGACAGCCCCCAAGCCAGAAACCATCAGGGAAGGCGGCGGACATCCAACTCCTGTGGGCAAGCGGCAGGAGAACAGGAAAGGGGAGTTACGGACAGGGTGATCCCGAAGGACTGTTCTGCTGTGGTCAGCCTGCCACCCGCAGGCCCACCAGGCACTCGGTGAGGACGACGCCTCGCTTGTGGGGGGACTGCTCAGCCGACACTTGAAATGTTCCCTGGGGGAGTGGCTTTCGGGGGAGGGGAAGGAGAATGAAAAAGGAAGCTTCACGTGTCCGGATGCATCCGAGGATCACAATCAGTTCTATGCTGCCAAAGATTAAAAAAAAAAAAAAATTAAAAATAAATATGAGGGGCCAAGAGGAAGACATTCTTTCTGCAATGAAATCTTTTAAATTCTCACCACAAGTGAACAGTCAGCCATTTGTAAATCGTTTTCCCTCTTCATCCCTCTCCCGTAACGTCCCACCTTCTATCTCAGGCCAGAGCCTGGAAAACTCACCCGATATGATGGTCAAGTCGAGGAGCCAGAGCGGCCCCGTGCACGGGGGTGCGCCCACGGAGGCCAGGCCCACAGGCGTGAAACAGGGTGCGCCGTCAGCCCGGGCTGCACGGGGGTCTGGGCCCGGCCCGCCGCACAGAGCTGCTTTCCTGTGGGATCTGTAGGAAGCGGAAGGTGGGGATGGCCGAGAGTGCTTCTCTCATTAAAACAAGCAGTAAAAGCGTGTCCTGTTGTTTCGCACAAGGTGTTTGATTCTATTTTTTATGGGAAACCAAGGGAAAAAAGCACATCACGATCCATTCGAGTATTTCTCTGTTGTGGCTCATTTTATACCTGTAAGCACTTGTGTGACAAAGAGCTCAGACCTGACTTCCCTCAGCACCCGGTTACCCACGTGTCACTTCCTCTGAGAACCCACTCTGCCCCTCGGTAGGAAGAGTTTCCTCCTGGGTCTCCTCGCTAGCAGGCGGAGTGGGGCTGAAGAGCACGCCAGCTCCCCAGGGGAGCCCAGGATGCCTCCGGCATCGGCAGCGACCCTAACCGACCACAGTCCTCTGCAGAAGCCCAGAGGGGAAGAAAGAGCTGCACGTTTACATGTGTTTTGAGCTACGCTTAAGACACAACTGGAAAGCCATCTATCTTCAAAGGCCTCAAAAATACTTTTCTAATCAAAACAAGCGCACACTCTTAGTTGGGTTATTCAAAACAGCACACAGTCCCCACGGAGGTGGTAGGCTGTGTTTATGGGCGCAAGTAGGGGGTGGGAGAGGGACAGTTTTTCTCACCTGTAACGACTTCCTATTGCAAAGGCATTTGACAGCCAGGGACAGGAGCTGGGGTGGGGTAGTTTTGTGGGAAAGCAAGCAGAACCACAGTTAGCTTTAGAATAAAAAGAATCTTCGGGGTTTTTTTACGTATGTGTAATCCAAGAACAAGACCCTACCAGACCAGGAGGGAAGATGGAGCCTAAAGTCAGTAACAGTGCTCCCTCCGGGGCAGCTGGGAAAGCGCTGTGGGCACACCGCACGCTGGGCCCACTCCGGACAATTCGGGGCCTGCTTCCCCAGCTCTGTGGGCACTGGACTGGTGACACAGCTTGGGGAAGGGACGAATATTCACAGAACACTTGGGTAACCCTGCGGGATCAACCAAACTGGTTCCACTATTATTAACGGATTCTGGGAAGGAGGGGGTGGTACTTCACTTGCTCGTATTTTGGCTATCAGAGCTATGGCCAACAGGTTTTTTCCTTCCCTATTCAGAACATTATACACTGGGCCATTTTTCTTTCACCCTAGAGACACACTGGCTAATAAGACTGAACTGGGTGCAACAGGAAAAGTCCAGAGAAAGAGGAGGGACGACGAGGTCATGTGGCTATGGGTTACCCAGCACGTCCCGTGGTTTTAAATCCGGCCTGCAGTCCCTCGGATCACGCTTTTAGCCCAGCTCGGTGGCAGGGAATGAGAGATGAAACTTCTTTCGAGTTCAGGAGGCAGGAATGGAGAAGGAGGGGAATTACAGTTCAGACAAACACCACGAGAGTCTGATAGGAAAGACAGAGATGAAGTAAAACAGGTTTTACTGTTGAGCTGCATTCAGTTACTACAAAATGTACATAATGTTAGTCCTTTGAGAGCCAAAGGATTACCGATCAGTGTGGTGGGGAACAGTAGCTCGGGCAAACAAGCACTTGCAAGCTCTTCACGGAGCCATCTTTTTTTAAAGTAAGGTGGAACATGAAGCCCCCGGTCTGATATGAAGCCCCGCCTGGATTCTTTGGATACGTGTAAGAAGTTGCCTGTTTAGCCTGAAGACTGGCGCGAACACCTACATCAGACTTTGTTGAGACAGGTGGATTTTTTATTTTATTATATGCAGGTGAATGTTGGAACTGTTAAAATCCTGATTTGTTTTCATTCAGTGTTAGTTCTAAATAGAGCAGCCCCCCTCCAGGTGCTATCAGATGACCAGTTACTGCTTAGTTAACTAGGTGTAAAGTTTTACATATACATTCATGTCAATAGTTTATTACACGTTGTGTAAAATGGACTCTAGTTTAATAATGGGGAGAAAGGATTAGGTTGCTCCTGAAACTGACTGTAGAGCATGGAAAATGATTTTACTGGATTCTGTTCAACTGTAATCAATGAAAAGGATGTATGTTGTAGACAAAGTTGCAGAATTTAAAAAGAAATCTGCTTTTAATTTATTCTTTTTGTATTAAGAATTTGTATAGTACCTTTACATTTTGCAAAACGGTGTTGTCAACACTTATTAAAGCATTTTCAAAATGAAAAGATGTCAGTTGCCTCTTGGAGATTTTGTTTCTAAGTGATCCACACTCTGGAAATCTCTAATTTGGGCACCTGTGGCCTCACTGGACTCCTTTTTTTTTTTTTAAGATTTTATTTGACAGAGAGAAACACAGCCAGAGAGGGAACACAAGCAGGGGGAGTGAGAGAGGGAGAAGCAGGCCTCCTGCCGAGCAGGGAGCCCAATGTGGGACTCGATCCCAGGTCTCCGGGATCATGACCTGAGCTGAAGGCAGTTGCTTAACCAACTGAGCCACCCAGGTGCCCCTGGACTCTTTTTAAAGTCAATAGAAAACTGATGTCCTTCCTGGATTGCTAGATACTGATGAGCTCAGTTTGTATAGTCAAGACTCATTCTCCCTTACTCTAACTGCCCTATGAAGTATACAAAGATAATCCATTCTCAATTATGTATTCCTGCCACAAAAAGGGATCTGAGGTTAGAGGTCAGTCTTTGTCGGGACACTGGTGGTCACAGTTACCCGGCTGCAGTTCAGGCCAGGCGTGGGTCCTTTTCCCACAGAATGGTACGCGGTGGAAAAGAGGGAATGGGGACCTTGGAGGCTGTCCTTGGGCTGTCGGCCCCTATGTGGTCCCCGGGGCTGAGACGGAGGTCAAGGGCCCCTTGGGGAGACAGCGGGATGCTCAGGCTCCTCATCAGCCCTGCACTCCCCCTACCATTCAGGCCCTGTCCCCCACCGCCTAGGTCACATCACCAACACAGCAGCCTGAGACATACTTAATGACCGGCTTACCTTCGTAGGAATGGCGCTGCAGTGGCCTCCCTGGCCCCCTGGCCCAACAGGCATCTCTTCGCCAGCAGGAGCCCGGAAGTCTGGAGGCCACGAACACGCCCCGGATGGAAAGCCCCTGCTGGAGCATTCGCCACCAGAGCCAGCTAACCCCTGCCAAAAATGAAAACCATCCACAGAGAATGCAAAGCACGTTGGAAACAAGCTCATTAGGACATTTTACACTTCTGAGCCTTTCCTTGGGAAAGCAGCCGGCAGCTCTATCTCGAGATAATCAGCACTCATGTCAAACAAACCAACAGAGATCTTTTGTAAGACTTTTCAGAGTAAACACATCGCAGCTCAGGAGAGAAATCCGGCATCTCGTCATGCAGCTCTGACAAGCCCACCAAGGCAGGCAGCACATGGGAACACATCGCTTTCCCACCTCCCACCTTCTACACCCCCGCCCTCCCCATACCCAGCCCCGTACTAACAAAATGCTAACAAAAGCAGTTCTACACAGCTATTATTCTGGTGTTTAGAGGACATAAACACCCAAAAGGATAATCCCAGTAGAAAGCATTAAACATATCTCAGGCCTTTTGCCCCTTTCTCCCAGGATACCAGTTCAGAAAAGCTTGTCCATAAACTCCTCTCCAAAGCAAGCATCTGAGAATGCCTGGGGAGGGCCGGCTGGCAACCACACACTGCGTGCCTGGGGAGGAGTTCAGTTTCCAGAAGCTTATATTCACATAGATTAGACACAGACCCACAACTGCAACGTAAGAGCAAACTAAGTCGCCAACATTAAATGGAAGTAAGAGATTCAAAGGAGTCCAAAGAGGAAGAAATCCCCAAGTGTCTAAATGGGATCTCACTGTTAACCTGGTCCAAGGAGCCCGCTGCTGGGAGTCATGGTAGCGAAGAGGGCAAGAAACCGCCACACCCTCTTGGCGTTGCATGAAGCGCCCCCCAGGCACTGTCCCCTCACACAGGAGGGGCCTGTAGGGCAGGGCTCTAAAGCACACTGACACAGCCCATACATTTACAACTGTACAACTCTTTTTAATCAGAAACCCATTTTTCTTCCCATAAAGCTACACACAAGTACACTCCTTCTGTTTCTCATTCATTCCTCCCTTTTCTGTCAAACCCACACATGCTTTGGATCCCAACCCCTCCCAAAACCACTGCTGTCAAGATCAAGGAGGACTCCCGGGTGCCAATGACAACGGTTACTTCTCTGTTCTCAGCGATGTGACCTACCAGCAACAGGATACAGTGGATCCCCTCGTGCCCTTCACCGGAAGGCCAGGATGCGACGCCCTCTGGGTCCTCTTGCTCTCGATGGGTGGAGAGCCTCTCTCTAGCCTCCTTGGCACTTCTCACGTCCCCGGCGCCCCCACATCGGCAGGTCCCAGCTTGGCTCTCAGGCTCCTCCCCTCTACTGTCCACCACGAGAGCTACTGGGAGCTCTCTGCTGGCCTCATAGGTTTTTTGGTGTCATCTAGGGACTGATGACACCTCTACTGATGCCTGGGTCCCTGAGCCCATACCTCCTCCTGCCCAGAAACTCCCCCGGCCTGAGGTCTGCCACGTTCTCATGGCCAGAGCTGGGGCTCTGAGCCTCCCCTCCGAATCTGTTCCCTCATCACCTCCCTCAGCTCAGCTGCAGGCATCTCCAGCCATCTAGGGTCAGGCCAGAAACCCTGGGGTCACCTGACCATCTCGCCCACACCGCTGGATGGCCATCCAGTCATTCTCGCTCCCCTCACATCTGCAGCAAACCAAAGAACACAGCACCTGTGCCCTGAAGAGACTTCCGTGAGATCGGGTATGCAGGGAGGGAGAAACTTAATCAGTTCTAGAACACACTGTAAGGTTCTAAGAAAGCAGGGCCGGGCTGGAGAAGATTTTGCTTAGGACAGGTAGAAGAACAGCTCTTCCTCCTCGTAAGGCAATTGCGGGCGAGAGCGGAGGCAGAGGGAGCGCAGGAGCCCCCCCCCCACACACACACACACGGTCAGCACAGCAAAGCCAGCTAAGGCCACAGCTAAGCACCAGGGGACTGAGACAGCAGAGAGCAGTCAGCTGAGCAGAGCCCCCAACAGGAGAGAAGACGGGAGAATGTCCCCAGGTATCACTCGGGGGACACTTCTTCAACGCCCTCCAGTAGCTCTGGAGGACACCATTAGGACGACACAGCTTGGTTTCTGCAGCACCGCGTGGCAGGACAGAAGAGTAAGAAGGCAGGAGTAGGTCCTGGGGAGAGTGCCTGCGATGATAACAGAAACCACGAGGAAAAGCAAAGCCAAGGCAGGCCTGAGGAAGTTGAAGCCACCACAAGAATGGACACAGTGTCTTCAGGAGACCATGGAAGAGCAGAGCAGGGGGGCAAGGAGAGAGGCAGTAAGGACAGGACCCTGGGACCAGACAGCAGGGAAAATACAGGTGACCCCATGACCTCAGTCAGCCCGCAGGAGTGAATCCCATCACCTAGGAAGAAAGTCTCAACACTACACACTGACGCATGTTAGCGGGGAAACCCATCAGAACTTGAGGGTGCTGGGAGCAGGACCCTCTCCTTTGTGCAGGCACTGCCCATCTGGCTGACTTTTGGATTGGGAGTCCGAGACCACAGCCATGATTTTTTTTTTAAAAGACTTTATTTATTTGGCAGAGAGAGATCACAAGTAGGCAGAGAGGCAGGCAGAGAGAGAGGAGGAAGCAGGCTCCCTGCTGAGCAGAGAGTCCGATGCAGGCCTTGATCCTAGGACACTGAGATCATGACCTGAGTCGAAGGCAGAGGCTTAGCCCACTGAGCCACCCAGGCACCCCACAGCCATGATTAACAGAGAGGATTTCCTATGAAGGGCCGATGGTCACCCAGGTGGTGAAGAGGGGAGAGAGCAAAACCAGACACTAGACCTCAAGGAGGACCACAGGGAAGTGGCCACCGCTCAGGGCAGGGAAATAAAAGGAAAGGGAATGTGAAAACCTAGAAGGTGAGGAGGTGGCCCACAGAGCTGGAAGTCAACCCTCCGAGGAACAGACTGAGGGGAGCCGCTCAGCTAGGTAGCCACTGCCCAGGGGCCCAGGAAGTTGGCAGGACCTGCAGAGCTGGGCCTCGAGCCCCAAGAGAGGCGGCCCTGGCCGATGGGGCTGTGATCTCTAACTGGCAGAACGAAGCCACCTCTGCCCCAAGTGTGGAAAACTGCCCATGGGGAGCAGCTCCTTGAGGGCCCAACGGCCGTGCTGGGCTGGAGAACCATGGCCACACCATCTCCGTAAGGGACAGAAGGCCAATAGAGAGGAGCAGGTCCCTCTCCTACCTCCGGCTGCCCGTCTCTCATATGCCCGCTGTCAGTGGAACCTAACAGGAAGCCAGCCACCAAAGGAGAAACATGGCTCCCTGTTTTGTGTCATAGCTGTCAAGGAAGGTATGGTGGGAGCAGGGAGGGAGGCCTGGCCCTCGCAGCCCCGAGCTGTCACTGTGGGCTCGCTGGCAGGCCCTGGGCGCCTCGTCAGGGCCGGACTGGTAAAAGCTCCCACCGCATGAAGAGCAAGCCAACTTCCATTTTCAGATTAAAAACAAAATGTTACAAAGGACAAAAAGATACAAATTATCTTTTGGGCCCATGGGAGTATAAAGTGAGTCTCCGTCTCAGAACCGAGAGCAAGTCAAAGCCTATTTCCCCCAAAACAACAAAGTCACAATCGTCTATTTTCTCAAGTATGTTTCACATCCGGAACAAGTATTTAGGAGTCTGTCCTCTCCAAGTCATTTCTTGGTCTAATGTAGCTCGGCGGAAAACCCAGAGAGGGACAAGAGCTAGATGCCTCCATCAAATAAGCTGGGGGATGGAATCTTCACTACCACCCAGGAGCACTCCTCCGGGTCGTGAATCCCTGGTTGTCTCTGAACTGCCCTTAACATCAGCCTGATGAAGGGCTCTTCTGCAGCTGGCGGCCGGGCGCCAGCACGGCCCTCAGACGAATGCGGTTACACGCACTTCTATTTAGCAGGATGCGGCCAAGTCCCATCTTAGAACAGCTGAGGTCACCATCACACACCTGCCACAAGTCTCAATGATGCTGAAAGCCAAGAAATATCCATGCAACACATGACTGCTTAGGGACAGCATCTAGTGGCATATATGGGAACACACAGTCCTGGGAAATAACCCCGTACTAGTCTCATGAAACAGGAGGCCCAGAGAAAGGTGGCTGCTTTGGTTAATTTCATGTGTCAACATGACTGGGACACAGGGGCAGGGGGGGAATGTCCTGTTAAACATTACTCTGGATGAGATAAACATGTGAACCAGTGGACTGTGGAAAGCAGATGGCTCCTCCCAGTGTGGGTGGGCCCTGCCCAATCAGTTGAGGGTAAGGGAGACTATACACACATGCACTTGCATGCGTGCTTTCTCTCTCTCTCTCTGCCTGATTGTTGAACCAGGGTCTTGGTCTTCTCCTTCCTTCAGAGTAAGACTTATACCATTGGCTTTGATTATTCCAACTGCAATTTCTACCATCGTCTCTCCTGGGTCTCTAGCTCACAGCCAGCCAGCCTCCAGAAGCACAGCAGCCAGTTCCTTACAATAACATATATTTATGTACATGTAGTTTCTATATTGTAATGTACATATTTATAAATTTTATCATTTACCTTATAGGAATATAGAGACATACATACATCTCCAGTTGGTCTCTCTCTGGGGAACCCTAAGAAAGCAGCTCAGGTTTATCCAGTGACCCCATGACACCATCCAAGAACCAGCTCCACCATCTTTAGCATGGGTATCTCACCGTCAAAGACTGCAGGATGGTGCAAAGCATCTGAGCTTCACAACCACCATCCAGAAAAGAACAGAGAAAGGGCAAAAGATGTCTGTCAGCTAAGTCTATTTCTTTTTCTCTTAGAAAAGCAATAGTTTGGGGCGCCTGGGTAGCTCAGTCGTTAAGCGTCTGCCTTCGGCTCAGGTCATGATCCCAGAGTCCTGGGATTGAGCCCCGCATCGGGCTCCCTGCTCGACAGAAGCTTGTTCTCCCTCTGTCACTCCCCCTGCTTCTGTTCCCTCTGTAGCCATGTTTCTGTCAATGAAATAAATAATAAAATAAAAAAATAAATAAAATAAATAAAATAAAATAATAAATAATAAAATAAAAATTAAAAAATAAATTAAATTTAATTTAATTTAAAAATAAAAAATAA
>PITA01026983.1:0-21754 GCA_004023965.1 Spilogale gracilis
AGGAAGCAGGCTCCCTGCCAAGCAGAGAGCCCGATGCGGGCTTTGATCCCAGGACCCTGAGATCATGACCTGAGCTGAAGGCAGAGGCTTTAACCCACTGAGCCACCCAGGCGCCCTGTAATACCTTTTTGATGGGGTCTTCATCTGGTTTTGGGATCAAGGTAATGCTGGCCTCCTAAAATGGGTTTGGAAGTTTTCCTCCCATTTCTATTTTTTGGAACAGTTCCAGGAGAATGGGTATTAATTGTTCTTTAAATGTTTGGTAGAATTCCCCTGGGAAGCCATCTGGCCCTGGGCTCTTACTGGGAGACTTTTGATAACTGCTTCATACTCCTTACTGGTTATGGGGCTGTTCAGGTTTTTTATTTCTTCCTGGTTCAGTTTTGGTAGTTTATATGTCTCTAGGAATGCATCCATTTCTTCCAGATTGTCAGATTTGCTGGTGTATGGTTGCTCATAATGTGTTCTTAAAATTGTTTGCATTTCTTTGGTGTTATTTGTGATCTTTCCTCTTTCGCTGATGATTTTATTAATTTGGGTCCTTTCTCTTTTGTCCATAAGTCTGGCCAGGGGTTTATCAATCTTTTTAATTCTTTCAAAGAACCAGTTCCTAGTTTTGTTGATCTGTTCTACTGTCCTTTTGGTGTCTATTTCATTGATTTCTACTCTTATCTTTATTATTTCTCTTCTACTGCTGGTTTTAGGCTCTCTTTGGTGTTCTTTCTCCAGCTCCTTTAGGTGTAGGGTTAGGTTGTGTATTTGAGATCTTTCTTGTTTCTTGAGAAAGGCTTGTATTGCTATATACTTTCTTCTTAGGACCACCTTTGCAGCATTCCAAAGGTTTTGAACAGTGGTGTGTTCATTTTTTTTTTTGTTTCCATGAATTTTTTAAATTCTTTAATTTCCTGGTTGACCCATTCATTCTTTGTAGGATACTCTTTAGCCTCCATGTATTTGAGTTCTTTCCAACTTTCTTCTTGTGATTGAGTTCTAGTTTCAAAGCATTGTGGTCTGAAAATATGCAGGGAATGATCCTAATCTTTTGGTACGATTTGAGATCTGATTTGTGACCCAGGATGTGATCTATTCTGGAGAATGTTCCATGTACACTAGAGAAGAATGTGTATTTTGTTGTTTTGGGATAGAATGTTCTGAATGTATCTGTGATGTCCATCTGGCCCAGTGTGTCATTTAAAGCCTTTATTTCCTTGTTGATCTTTTGCTTCGATGATCTGTCCATTTCCATGAGGGGGGTGTTAAAATCCCCTACTATTATTGTATTATTGTCAATGTGTTTCTTTTTTTTTGTTCCTAACTGGCTTATATAATTGGCTGCTCCCATGTTAGGGGCATAGATATTTAAAATTGTTAGATCTTCTTCTTGGACAGATGCGTTAAGTATGATATAGTGTCCTTCCTCATTTCATTATAGTCTTTTATTTAAAGTCTAATTTGTCTGATAGAAAGATTGCCATCCCAGCTTTCCTTGATGTCCATTATCATGGTAAATGGTTTTCTGCCCCCTTACTTTAAATCTGGAGGTGTCTTTGCATCTCTTTCAGACAGCATATCATGAGTCTTGTTCTTTTATCCATTCTGATACTCTGTGTCTTTTGATTGGGGCATTTAGCCCATTTACATTCATGGTAACTATTGAAAGATATGAATTTAGTGCCATTGTATTACCTGAAAGGTGACTATTACTGTATATTGTCTCTGTTCCTTCCTGGTCTATGTTACTTTTAGGCTCTGTCTTTTAGAGGACCCTTTTGGTATTTCCTGTAGGGCTGATAATTGCTTAATTTCAGTAATACACAAAAGCAATATAATATGCAAAAGTTCCTTTACATCTCTGTCATTACCCATTTTAGTTATTGATGTTACATAATTACATCTTTATACACTCTTATAGCATTGCTTTTTATGACCTCACCTCAGAAGTCACATACTGTCCTTTCTTGCCACATTCTATTCATTAGAAGAGAGTAACTAAATCTGGCCTGCATTCAAGAGGCAGGGTATTAGGATCCATCTTTTGAAGGGAGGACTATCAGATAGTTTGTGGGTATATTTTAAAATGTCATCATCTGTTCAGGTTGCAGAATAATGATACTTTCATTTCGTCTTCATTTATTAAGCTTAGCTAAATTTTGAGGGGAAACTCAGTCCCCATGACCAGCCTCCAAATACTACTTCCAAACCAGTTTTTTTAAAGTTACATTTTATTACTTTTTATTCTTATTCCCAAATCTTCTGGATTATTATCTTACTTAACATTTCTGTGCTTGTTTCATCATTGGTAAAATGTGGATAATAGTATCTATGTCATAGGGAGTATATTAATTTCCTGTTACCATTATAATAAATCACCTCCAACTTGGTGACTTAAAATACAGAATTTCTCACAGTTCTGGAGGCTGGAACTCTGAAGTCAAGGTGTCAGAAAAACTGCATTTGCTCTGAAAGCTCTAGGGAGAATCCTTCCTTCCTTTTTCCACCATGTTGTGGCTTTAGGTGTCCCTTGGCTTGTGGCTGCATAATTTTATTTATTTTTATTATTTTTTTATTTAATTATTTGAGAGAAAAAAAGAGAGAGTGTGAGAGGGGAATGGTCCGAGGGAGAAGCAGACTCCCCACCGAGCAGGAAGTCAGTCCAGCATGGGACTTGATCCTGGGATTCCAGGATCATGACCTGAGCCGAAGGCAGTTGCCTAACTAACTGAGCCACCCAGGTGCCTGTGGCTACATAATTTTGTTTTTTTTAAGATTTTTTTTAATTTCGTTTTTTGTTTAAAGATTTTATTTATTTGACAGAAACACAGTGAGAGAGGGAACTCAAGCAGGGGGAGTGAGAGAGGGAGAAGCAGGCCTCCTGCCAAGCAGGGAGCCCGATGTGGGGCTCGATCCCTGGTCTCCGGGATCATGACCTGAGCCGAAGGCAGTTGCTTAACCAACTGAGCCACCCAGGTGCCCCAAGATTTTTAAAAAATTTTTTATTTATTTGACAGAGAGAGAGATCACAAGTAGGCAGAGAGGCAGGCAGAGAGAGAGGAAGAAGCAGGCTCCCTGCCGAGCAGAGAGCCTGATGCGGGCCTCGATCCCAGGACCCTGAGATCATGACCTGAGCTGAAAGCAGAGGCTTCAACCCACTGAGCCACCTAGGCACCCTGGCTACATAAATTTAATCTCTACCTGTCTTCACATGGCCTTTTTTTCTTCTACTTTCTGTTTCTCTTAACAGGACAATTGTCATTGGATTTAAGGTCCACCTGTATAATCTGGGATGGTATCATCTTGAGATTTCTAATTAGATCTGTAAAGCCTCTATTTCTGAGTGAGGTCTCATTTGTGGGTTTCAGGAAATAGGATGTGGACACATTTTGGGAGCCACTACTCAGCACGTTATGGGAAGATTGTATTAAATGAATTACTACATGTAAAAACTTCTTTTTTACATGTAAAATTCTTTAAAACAGTTCCTAGCACATAATTATTCATCATACTGGTCATTTTTTTTTTTTAAAAGATTTTATTTATTTATTTGACAGAGAGAGGCACTGGGAGAGAGGGAACACTTAAGCAGGGGGAGTGGGAGAGGGAGAAGCAGGTCTCCCACCAAGCAGGAAGCAGAACTGTATCCCAGGACCCTGGCGTCATGACCTGACTGAGCCACCCAGGTGCCCCTATTTTAAGTATTCTCTATGCCCCGGTGGATCTTGAACCATAACCCTGAGATCAAGAGTCACATGCTCCACTGACTGAGCCATCGATGGCTCATTGCCATCCCAGCTTTCCTTGATGAAGGAAAGAAAACTAGTTTTCTTTTCTTTTTTTTTTTTTTAAGGGGGCAGACAGAGGGAAAGGGAGAGTGAGAATCTTAAGCAGGCTCTGTGCCCAGCAGAGATCCTGATACAGGGCTCACAACCCTGAGGTCATGACCATAGCCAAAATCAAAAGTGGGATGCTTAACCGAATGTGCCACCCGGGTGCCCAAATGAGTAATTTTTTATTATGATGCTTCCAGCTTATTGCATCGTCCTGAATTTAATACTTTTTCTTTTATACCAACTTATTTTAGCAGTTTAAGTTTCTGTACCTATCTTCCATGATTAGGGTGGCTTTATGCCTAGTATAGGTCTGGTTTATTCTTTTTGACACAGCATTTCATCTTGTCCCTGTTCACAATCAAAACCATTCCAGTTTGTATGAAAAATAAAATGGTTACTCTCCCATTATTCATCCTACCCTTTATTTTGCCTTTTTAGAAATAAATCAGTAATTACCAAATGTAAAATAAGTACACACCCTTCTATTTGAATTGTAAGAACTTCAAGATAGGTTATAAGCATGTTAGGCTGATACTTCAGTGTAAGTTTTTTTTCATGTAATTTAGAGCAGAGATCTTTCGTTATCCTAGTACCTAGCCAAGATTATACCTTGGCTTCTCTGTTAGTGTTCAATTGCTATGTAGTAGATTATCCTGAAGTTCAGTGGCTTAAAATAATAATAACTTACTATCTTCTGCAGTTTCTGTGGGTGAGAAATTTGGGAGTAGTTTGAGTAGTTGTGGCTTAACTCTTGGTACCTCCTGATATCAGTTAGGTATCAGGCTGCATTCAACTTTAGTCTTGACTAGGACTAGAAGATCTATTTCCAAGGTGACTTACCCATGGTGAGCAAATTGTTGCTGGCTTTTGGTGGAAGGCTTCATTTTCTTTTTACCTGGAAATCTCCATAGGGCTACTTGAATGTCTACATAGTATGGTAGCTGACTTCTCCCAGAACAAGCAGTCCTAGGGATCAAGGCAAAAATTTGTATTGCCTTTTATGACCTAGCTTTAAATGCTTGAGAAGAATATTGAAGGATAAGAGGATGACCGGGTGAATGGGAAGTTCAGGAAAGAGCAGAGCACATTTTGAATAGAAGGAAGGGGATAAGTAAATCACAGAAGTACTAAACAGATGGAACGTTGGAGTAGGATGAGTAATTCTATATGGTTGAAGCATGGGGTATATATGAGAGAGTAGAAGGTGAGTTAAGAGAATAGACAAGTGAGGATCATTAGAGGTATAGAGAATTCATCTTAAAAGTCATTTTGACAACACTGTAATGGACAGATTGAGGTTAGACAAGGAGAAATGTTGAAATTAGTATGGTGGTATAAGGAGAGCCAAATGAAAGGAGTAGTGATGGGGATAAAGAGGAAAATGTAAAACAATTAATTACAAGATTTTCCACTCATATCCAGCTGTTTTATTCTAATGTCTCAAGGAATTTTACCCTTTCCATATTTCCCAGTTTTCAGCTATAATGGTAATGTGTGTAGGCTGTTCTTTGTTCTTTGTTTTAAAAGATTTATTTAATGGGGGCAAGGGGGTGGAGGAAGAGAATTTCAAGCAGACTCCCCACTGAGCAGAGCCTGACACAGGGCTCAGTCTCATGACCCATGAGATCGTGACCTGAGCCACAATCAAGAGTCAGATGCTGAACAGGCTGAGCCACCCAGGTGCCCCTTGTAGGGTGTTCTGAAATAGTACCTCCTTTTTTCATTTGGATGCTTGAGGGCAAGGAGTTAACAAACTATGGCCCATACTTGAAGGAGTCTGGCCTTCTGCCTATTTGTGTAAGTAGTTTTTCTGGAACACAGTTTCATTCATTCGTTTTATGTGTTGTTTGTGGCTGCTGTCACACTACAAGGTAGTTGAGTAGTTGTAACAAAGCATATGGTTCACAAGGTTTAAAATGGTTACTGCCTGGCTCTTTGTAGAAACACTCCCTATTTCAGAGCATCAGGTTGAAGATATTTTGTTACCTAATAACCACAATGAATGTGATGAATGAATAACTAAATGATTATTAATGTTGTATATTGGTGATTGTTAGGTGATATTGACTGCATTTGTCATTGAGATTCTACATTTCTTCCTTAATGTATTTGGAAATTACATTATTAACCTTACCAAATTGCAAGATTTCTTAGGTAAAGGGAATTTAAATGTAAAGATATTTATGAAAATGAAGAATGGAAAACTCATCTGTGCAGTCAGGTCTCATAGGAAAAATAGGACATGTGGGAAGGAGAAGCTTGTTAACAGAGAACCTCACTACCGGGTTATCTGGTGGATAACCTTTCATGAAGTTGGGGGAACTTCATAAAAAGACTCATCTATCTTACTGCCTGGTTGGTTAAGTCTTTTCTTTTTTTTAATTTTATTTATTTATTTGACATCACAAATAGGCAGAGAGGCAGACAGAGAAAGTGGGGGAAGCAGGCTCCCTGCCAAGCAGAGAACCCCATGCAGGGCTCAATCCCAGGACCCTGAGATCATGACCTGAGCTGAAGGCAGAGACCCAACCCTCTGAGCCACCCAGATTCCCCTGGTTAAGTCAACTGCAGTGGGCTACAGCCAGCTGGGAAAGGAGGATGAGAGTTTTGTCATTCAATTTGAATATGTTCTTTTAATTCTTCTGTTCTCGATACTGTTGTCCATCCTTCCTCTGGGCCTGGCATCTCCTATTCCAGATATGCTCTACTTTACCCCCTCTAGAGGGAAAAAACCCTAAGCCTTCTGGTTTGAAGTAGGGATTTAGGAATCAAAATGTTTGGTAGGCAGCTTTCAAACAATCCTGCTTATGTATCTTAACTTTATACCCTATTTCCAGAATTACCTGGTACCTTTCTTGAAGACACTACGGTGTAAACCATCTTGGTGCTAGGCTTTCCCCTATCACCAACATTGGAGTTGACTTTCTTGTGTGCTGTCGATTAGCATTGGTCTGTCTGCTTTGTAGCTTACTGAAGTTACTATTTTTTTTTAATATATATAAATTACTTTATCATTTATTATGCATGTACTGTATGTTATTTATTTTTATTTTACCTTACTTTTACTATAGTTATTTCTTTGATTTTAAAAATTTCTTTGCTAGAGTTTATTAATTTTTTAAGATTTTAGTTATTTGACAGAGCACAAATGGGGAGTGGCAGGGAGAGAGAGAACCAGGCTTCTTGCTGAGGAGGGAGCCTGATGTGGGGCTCTATCTCAAGACCCTCAGATCACTTCCTAAGCTGAAGGCAGATGCCCAACCAACTGAGCCACCCAGGTGCCCCTTCTGCTAGAGTTTAGAGGGAATTTGAAAGGGGATTTAGATGTGCATGTGTGAGCTATCATTTTTGTGAAAGACCTTCCTCTACATATTTCATTTTCTCTTTTTGTTTACTTCCTGCCTTCTTTTGGAGTCATTTTTTTTTTTCTCTCGAATCTCTTCTCCATATTGGTTTGGAATTTGTACACTCTTGTTTTTAATTTTTTACTTCTTCCTTTTGAAATTTTAACTTGCATATTAACTTCACAAAAGTTAATCAGTATCTTTGGCTTGCTGAGCAATAGAAAGATCTTAGAAATAAACTTCAGTTATCTTCATTCCTGATTTTCATGCTGTTATTCAGTATTTTAGCTTTATATTTTTAAATCCCTAAATTAGATGTTCTTTCATGTATTTTATATTTACCTAAAGTTTACCACTTTCTTTCTTTCTTTTTATTTATTTATTTATTTATTTATTTGACAGACAGAAACACAGTGAGAGAGGGAACACAAGCAGGGAGTGAGAGAGGGAGAAGCAGGCTTTCTGCCGAGCAGGGAGCCCAATGTGGGGCTCGATCCTGGGTCTCCGAGATCATGACCTGAGCCGAAGGCAGTCACTCAACCAACTGAGCCACCCAGGCGCCCCAGTTTACCACTTTATTAGTCACTTTTGTATCTTGAGTTGCAGAACTGCTTTTAAGAATCATTGTCTTTACTCCTGGCATACATCCTTTAGAATCTCTTGTAATTTCTTGGCCTTTTAGCTAAGATCAAGTGTAGAATTTCTTCTAGTGAGTGAGGATCCATTGGTAGTCAAATATTTTAGCCTAGAAAAATAAATTTCCCCTAAAGTTTTTTGTTTGCTTAATAGCTTTATTGATATGTAGTTCACACACCATGCAGTATACCCATTGAAAATGTATAGTTCATTGCCTTCTAGTATATTCAGTGTTTTGCAGTGATTACAACAAATCAGTTTTAAAACATGATTACCCCCAAAAGGAATCTCTGCATCTCTTAGCTCTTACTTCAAGCCCCACATCTGCTCAACTCTAGGCAACCAATGATCTACTTACTGTCTCTATAATAATTAGTTTACTCTGGACATTTTGTGTAAATGGAATCATATAATCTAGTTCTTTGTGATTGGCTTCTTTCACTTAGCTTAGTATTTTCAGAGTTTGTGATAGAGATTTTACCAGTGCTTCATTTCTTTTTATTGCTGAATAATATTCCATTGTATGAATATACATTTTAAAATCCATTCATTATTTGATGGACATTTGAGTTATATATGTTTTCTGAGTATTATGAATAATGCTGTGAACATTTCATGTTCAGGTTTTTGTGTGGACATATGTTTTCATTTCTCTTGGGTATATTCCTGGAGAAGAATTGCTGTATCACATGGTAATTCAGTGTTTTACTTGTTGTGGAACCACAAAACTGTATTCCATTGCAGTTGCACCATTTTACATTCCCATTAGCACTGTATGAAAGTTCTAACTTATGCATATTCTCATTAACTGTGGTTATTGGTCATTTTGATTATAGGCATCTTAGTAGGTGTGAGATGGTATCTCATTTTGGTTTTTATTTGCATGTTTCTGATGATTAATGATGTTGAGTATCTTTTCATGTGCTTATTGGCCATCTGCATATCTTTGGGGAAATGTCTAGGTATGTTGACAGTTTTTCAGTTATTGTGTTTTGTGACAGTTCTTTATATATTTACATACTTTTCTCAGATATATATAATTTACAAAAATTATCTTGCATTCTGTAGGTTGGCTTCTCACTTTTTTTTCCCCAAGATTTATTTATTTTAGAGAGAGTGTGCATGTACGTGGGCCCATGTGCCTGCGCTTTGAGGGAGGGGCAGAGGAAGAGGGAGAGAGAATCCCAGATAGAATCCCTGCTGAGTGGGGATTCCTTACATGGGGCTCAGTGTGAGGGGGTTGATTTCAGGACCCTGAGATCATGATCTGAGCTGAAATCCATCTGTTGGAGGCTTAACCAACTGAGCCATCCAGGCACCTTCTGGCTTCTCACCTTTTTTTTTTTTTTTTTTTTTTTTAATTTTACTTATTTATGTGAGAGAGAGAAAGATAAAGCATTGGGGGAAGGGTCAAAGGGAGAAGCAGACTCCCCACTGAGCAGGAAGCCCAATGTAGGACTTGAACCTAGGATTCTAGGATCATGATCTGAGCTGAAGGCAATTGCTTAACAAACTGAGCCACCCAGGTGCCCTGGTTTCTCACTTCTCGATGGTGGTTTTGAAGCACAAAAATTGTAACTTTTATATCTAATTTATTTGGCTTTTGCTTTTATATCTGGTTCTATTTAAATTCTAGGGGTTTTTTTCTTTAAAAAAATGCCATTGAGAATTTGAATGGGATTGCACTGAATCTGTAAATCTTTCACCCCATCAATATGTATGTCTTTCCATTTATTTGTGGCTTCTTTAATTTCTTTCAGCAGAGTTTTGTAGTTTTTATTTTATTTATTTATTTGAGAGAGAGAGACAGCATGAGAAAGAGAGCATGAGCGATAGGAAGGGAGAAGCAGACTCCCCACTGAGCAGAGAGCCAGGTGCGGGGCTCAGTTCCAGGCCCCTGGGATCATGACCTGAGCCAAAGGCAGATGCTTAACCGACTGAGCCACCCCAACACCCCAAATTTTGCAGTTTCATCTCCTTGGTTAAGTTTGTTCCTAAGTATTCTTTTTGGTGTTATTGTAAGTGGAATTGTTATATTTTTTTTTTTTCCTGTCTGATCGCTCTGGCTAGGACTGATAGTGTTATGTTGAATAGAACCAATGAGAGTTGGTATTCTGTCTTATTCCTAGTATTAGAGGACAAGCTTTTAATTTTTTGCCACTAGTTGTGGGCTTTTCATGTATTCCCTTCCTTTCGTTGACGTAATTTTCTTCTATTCCTAATTTGACAGTTTTTATCATGAAAGACTACTGAATTTTGTCAAATGCTTTTTTTTTACATCAGTTGTGATGATCCTATGATTTTTAGCCTGCCTTCTTTTAATTATAACACACTGAATTTTAAAGATTTCATTTATTTATTTATTTATTTATTTATTTATTTATTTATTTATTTATTTATCTATCTATCTATCTATCTATCTATCTATCTATCTATTTGACAGATCACAAGTAGGCAGAGAAAGCAAACAGAGAGGAGGAATACCAGGACCCTGAGATCATGACCTGAGCAGAAGGCAGAGGCTTTAACCCACTGAGCCACCCAGGCGCCCAACATGTGATTTTTTTATGTTGATCTGCCCTTGAAACCTAGTGATGAATCCCACTTGGTCATAGTGTAGTAAGCCTTTTAATGTGCTCTTGAATTTGGTTTGCTAATACGAAAAACTGAACATTTTGAGTGTTCTGGAAATTAGAATTTCTCCCACTTCATGGTTTCTTCTCTCTCTCTTTTTCTTTTCTTTTTTTTAAGATTTATTTATCTTAGAGCACCTGCATGCAGGGGGAGTGGCAGGGGAGAGAGAGAGACTCCTCAGACATTCTGCTGAGCATGAGGCAGGACGCAGGGCTTGATTACAGGACCCTGAGACCATGACGCTGAGCCCAAAATAAAAACCCAACACTTAACCGACTGAACCACCCAGGTGCCCCCTACTTTCATGGTTTCTTACTGCTGCTCATCGTGGTTGTTTGCTTATTTGATGACATTTCCAAACTAATTTTGTGTGGTCTGTAGTCTTTGTCATGTATGGCCACTGAAGTCTGTGTTCTGTTAGATTAGTGGTCAGTGAGTGATTTGACGGATATTTTTTAAAAATTTGGAACCAAAGAAACCCCCCAGACACTGCTATGTTTGCAGATTGTCTGTGTTTGGACACTCCTGTGCTTAGCTGGGCAATTTAAAACTCTCTTAGCCTTTACTTCCTACTTGCATGGAGCCTGAAGGTCAATCAGAGTTAAGAGTCAGGATCTTTGCCTGGCCTTTCTGGGGCACACATCCACCCCCTGAACCTATGCATGAAATTCTGATTTAACATAATACCCAAGAGGTTTTCAAAGCCCTCATTGCCCCAAATGGCTTGTTCTCTAGTCTCTTCCTTCCCAGTCTTTTCAGTGTATCTGTTGTGTGTCCTACCTATTACCCCTTGCCCCAGGTGGCAGTGGTTAATACATTTGCTTTTAAATGCTTTTGGCAAACACTCCTGGGAAGCTGTCTCAGCCCCAAGGAAGCTCCCAGAGGGAGAGTACAAAGGCCAGAGAAGTTGAGCCAATCCTTCATGTAACTTCTAGACAGGTCAAAACATACAACCAGTTTTGTAGGGGTCCAACTTAATTTTTTAACATATGGTTGTGCAGTTGTTCCAGCACCATTTGTTGAAGACATACATGGCAGTGAGTTTTTAGATGTGATACCAAAAGCACAATTTGTGAAAGACGAAACTTAGAAATTGGACTTTATTAAAATGCACTATGTGATATTGTGATCTTATAATAAAAAATATGTATCTGGTTTTCAGTCCTATTCCTGACACAGAGCTCCTTAAAACTCTTGGAATTTCCTAAGTGCTGAGAGTGATAAAGGTGTCTTTTCTTAGGTTAATGAGGTGACTTTTTTTTTTTTTTTTTTAATGAGGTGACTTTTAGAAGATGTCCTAAGGATGGAAGCTGGTTGCCTTTGGAGCCAACCATGTGATTAGAGATTGGAACTTATAGTCCCACCCCCTAAGCGGAGAGGGCTGGAGATTGAGTTTAATTGGTAATGGTCAGTGATTTAATCAGCCACACCTGTGTAACAGAGCCTCCGTAAAAATCTAAAAGGAGGGGCTTCAGAGAGCTTCTTGGTTGGTGAATACAGGAAGATTTGCAGAGAGTGGTGCACTGGCTGAGGACCTGAAGCTTCACGCCTTTTCTCCATACCTTGCCCTGTGCATCTCTTTAATTTGTTAGTGATATCCTTTTATAATAAACTGGTAATCTAGGAAACTGTGATCCATAGTAGTAAATTAATCAGACCCAAGGAGGTGATCATTAGAACCTCCAATCCGTAGCTGTTTTGTCAGCACAAGGCATCCTGGACTTGCAGCTAGCATCTGAAGTTAGGTGGGGGAGTTTGTAGGACTGATTACTAAACATGTGGGATCTGACATTATTTCTGGGTAGATACTGTTAGAATTAGGTTGTAGGACGCCCAGCTGGTGTCAGAGAATTGCTTGTTGGTGTGAGGAAATCACTCCCATCCCCCACATACACCCACAGTTTGGAACCTTTACACTGTTAAGAGAATGAAAGGAGAAGCCATAGGCTGTGAGAAAATACTTGGCAAACACAAATCTGGTAAAGGACTTGTTTTCTAAAATACATAAAAAACTCTTAAAATGTAATAGTGTGAAAACAAGTAAAAAGTGAGCAAAAGATCTGAAGAGATGCCCTACCAAACGTTATAAATAGATGCCAAATAAGCATATGAAAGGATTTCAACATCATGTCATGGGAATCACAAATTAAACCATCAGTGAAATATCACTGTATATCTCTTAGATTGGCAAAATTTTGAAAAGCTAATCATACCAAATGCTGGTGAAGGTACAGAACAATAAGAATTTTTTTTTTTTAGACTTTTTTTTTTTATTACAGAGAGTGAGAGCAAGCATGAGTTATGGGAGGGGCACAGGGGGCCGGGACGCGGAAGCAGATTTTACACTAAGCAGGGAACCCAACCTAGGGGTTAATTCCAGGACCCCAAGATCACTACCTGAGCTGAAGGCAGACACTTAACTGACTGAGCCACCCAGCAGCCCCAGAATTCTCCTTCAGTCCTAGTAGGAATGCAGAATGGTACAACTACTTTTCGGCAGTTTCTTACAGGGTTAAAATATAGGCTTACCGTTATCCAGCAGTTGTATACCTATTTACTCAATTGAATTAAAAACTTAAGTCCACAAATAACCTGTACATGAATATTTATAGCACCTTTTTTCATAATTGCCCTAAACTGAAAGCAAGCAAGATGTTATTTAATAGGAGAATGGATAAACCGTGGTACAAAGATACAATGGAATATTATTCAGCAATTAAAAAAAAAGTTGTCAAGCTGTGAAAAGGTATGCAGGAACCTTTAATAATATTGCTGAGTGGAGGAAACAACCTGGAAGAGGCAAAACTTTTTAAGATGTTATTTTTTTTGTTTAAAGATTTTATTTATTTACTTGACAGAGAGAAACACAGCTAGAGAGGGAATACAGCAGGGGGAGTGAGAGAGGGAGAAGCAGGCTTCCCACCAAGCAGGGAGCCCGATGTGGGGCTCGATCCCAGGATTCCGGGATCATGACCTGAGCTGAAGGCAGTCGCTTAACCAACTGAGCCACCCAGGTGCCCCTAAGATGTTATTTTTAAGTGATCTCTACACCCATCATGGGGCTTGAATTTACAACCCTAAGATCAGAGTTCCTACCGACTGCTTGAGCATGCTCTACAGACTGAGCCAACCAGGCATCTCTGGGCATATTTTCGTATTTATTTATTTTCATTTAAAAAATGTTATTAAATAATTTTTTTTTTTTAAAGATTTTAAGTAATCTCTGGGGCGCCTGGGTGGGTCAGTTGGTTAAGTGACTGCCTTCGGCTCAGGTCATGACCGGGATCGAGTCCCACATCGGGCTCCCTGCTCGGCAGGAAGCCTGCTTCTCCCTCTCTCACTCCCCCTGCTTGTGTTCCCTCTCTGGCTGTATTTCTCTCTGTCAAATAAATAAAATCTTAAAAAAAAAAAAAAGATTTTAAGTAACCTCTGTACCCAGTGTGGGGCTTAAACTAACAACCCCAAGATCAAGAGTCACATACTCCAGACTTAGCAGCCTGGGGTCCCTTGACCTTTTTTTTTAATTGACATATAGTTGATGCACGAGGTTACATTATTTTCAGGTATACAACGTAGTGATTTGATGGCTCTATGCACACCACAAGTGTAGCTGCCGTCTGTCACCATATGTCACTGTTATAACACCATTAATGTGTTCCCTATGTTGTACCTTTCATCCCCATGACTTGCTCATTTTATAACTGGAAGTCTGTATCTCCCACTTTCTTTGCCCATTTTGCCTGTCTCCTAACCCCCTCCTCTCTGGCAGTCACTGGCTTTTTCTCTGTATTTATGGGTTTGCTTCTGCCTTTTTTGTTTGTTCGTTTGTTTTGCGTTTTATATTACACATATAAGTGAAATCATATAGTATTTGTCTTCCTCTGTCTGACTTACTTCATTTAGCATAATACTCTCTAGGACCATCCATGCTCTTATAAATGGCAAGATCCTTTTTTTTATTTTTATGGCTAATACTCTGTTGTATATATATGCCACATCTTTGTCCATTCATCTACTGATGGGCATTTAGGTTACTTCGATATTTTATCTGTTGTAAAGCTGCAGTAAACATAAGGGTGCATATATACTTTTGAAGTTTTGAGTTTTCTTGAGTAAATAGCCAGTGGTGGAATTACTGGATCATATGATATTTCTGTTATTAATTTTTTGAGGAACCTCCATATTGTTTTCCACAATGGCTGTACCAATTTACATTCTTACTAACAGTGCACAAGGGTCCCTTTTCTCAACATTCTTGCCAATACTTGTTACTTCTTGTATATTTGATACTAGCTATTGTGATAGGTGAAATTGTGGACTTAAAAAACAAAACACCAAAACTTCCAGAATATTTCAGGCTCTGATTAATAGGGTAGAGAAGGTGCCTAGTTTGGTGGACTTCAGAGTCAGTAAGTGAGGAAATTTTCAGTGATGTCACAGAAAGTGATTGGATGGCTACTTTATATTGGGTAAGTCCAGACAGATATCTCTGAGGAAGTGATATTTAACTTGAGGTCTGAATACAAGATGTTAGCTATTTTTTTAAAAAAAGATTTATTCATGTGAGAGAGAGCTCTAGAGAGAGTGTGTGTTCTGGAGGAGGGGGAGAGGGAGAATCCTCAAGCAGACTCCCACTGAGCCATGTGGGGCTTGATCCTAGGACCTGGAGATCATGACCTAAGTGGAAATCAAGAACAGAATGCTTAATTGACTGAGTCACTCAGGTGCACCTATTTGAAGATAGAGGAAAAAGCATGCCCAGCAGAGGAACAGTTATACAAAGGCTATAAGACTGGAATGACCTAGTGTGTCTGAGAAATAGAAAGAAAGCTAGATTTTTAATGGGTAAGGGGGAGAACGATAGGAGATAAGATCAGAGAGTCAGTCGTGGGTAGAATGGAATCAGGCATCTCTAAGCCAGGGGACAAATTTAGATTCTATTTTAACTGAGATAGGAGGTTATTGAGTGTTTAATTAAGCACAATAGAATAGGACCTAGCTTTTTCTTTTTTTTAAAGATTTATTTATTTGAGAGAGAGAGCACAAGCAGGGAAGTTGCAGGGGGAGAGGGAGAAGCAGATGCACCAGTGAGCAGGGAGCTTGACACGGTGCTCAATCCCAGGACCCTGGGATCTTAACCTGAGCTGAACGCAGACACTTAAATGACTCAGCCACCTAGACACTCCTGATGTAACATTTTCATTTTTATTTTTATTTTTTTAAGATTTTATTTATTTGACAGAGAGAAACACAGCTAGAGAGGGAACACAGCGGGGGAGTGAGAGAGGGAGAAGCAGGCTTCCTGCCGAGCAGGGAGCCCGATGTGGGACCCGATCCTAGGTCTCTGGGATCACAACCCGAGCTGAAGGCAGTCACTTAACCAACTGAGCCACCCAGGCACCCCTGATGTAACATTTTTAAAAGAGTACTCTATTTGCTGTATAAAGAGTGGTATGACAGAGAGGGAGCAGGAGCTGGGAGCAAGTGCAGAAGCAAAGAAACCAGTTTAATGACTTCTAGTAATTTGTTGCCAAGGAAGGAATGGATGTTTGTAGCTTGGACTATGATGCTTTTAAGAAGAGAAGGAGAAAAAGTAGCTATATAGTAGGGTATGTTTTGTAGGTGGAATCTTTAGAATTTACTGAGGGAAAGATAATGCCCATGTGTTTGGCTTGAGCAACTAATGGGTGGTGGTGCTGTTGAGGCCAGGGTGAGTGTAAAATTTAGTCATTTTAACCAGGTAGTTATGCATTGTAAATAATGGTCAAACCTCAGAGTCTGGAACTCAGGGGGAAAGATGGGACTTATATCTACTCTCTCTTGCCTGTTTTTAAAATTGTGCAAATCATCTGTGATACAGGTATTCTTTTAAAAACCTCAAACAAGGGGCGCCTGAGTGGCTCAGTTGGTTAAGCGACTGCCTTCAGCTCAGGTCATGATACTGGAGTCCCAGGATTGAGCCCCACATCGGGCTCCCTGCTTGGCAGGAAGCCTGCTTCTCCGTCTCTCACTCCCCCTGCTTGTGTTCCCTCTCTGGCTGTGTTTCTCTCTGTCAAATAAATAAATAAAATCTTAAAAAAAAAAAAACCTCAAACAATACATATGAAACCAAAGAACCCCATGACCACCTTCTTTACATATTCCTCTCCCCCACAAAAGTAACCACTGTGACCGGTTTCAGATGTATACTTTTTCTGCATTTATTGATTGTACCTATAGGAATATGTAATTTGTTTTTATTTGCAAAAATAACAACATATTGTATATATTTTATAACTTAAATGTTCTTATAATCATTTAATTTCATTAATGTTATTTTTTTTTAATGGCTGCATATATTCTGTTCTGTGGTATGACTATGTGATTTAACTGGTTTCCAGTTGATACTAGGTGGTTTCTTTAGGTTTTCTTATTTACTGTTAAACCTATGGTAATTTTAATTTCTTAATTTAAAATACTCGATACATAAGAGTATGTATATAAGTTCATAAATTATTAACATTACCAGCATGTTTTTGCAGAGCATCTGTTTCCACTACAGTGATTCCCTGTAATTATCTGGGGAGAATCACTGTTCCTAAAAAGGTAGTCTGTACTCTCATGAGTTTTTCTATATGAAGTTAATTTGAGTTTTTAAAATATATTTTTATTTCTATAAAGATCTTAAATTTATTTTCTTTGCCACTTTGTAATTAATGTTAACTTAGCATAATTAATCTTCGCCATACTATTAAGAAGGATATTTTCCCAGCAATAAATTGTTGATATAGATCAGCAACTAGAATGGTAGTTTATCACACATAATAAGATTAGCACCCAGATATTGGACTTCACTTGCTGTCTCTTGATTTACTTGTCTTGATGTCATAGTACTGTTACATACATTCTTTGGGTATTGAGGAGAAGGTAATAACTATATAGAATGTTGTAATGATGTCTTTGAGGACCTTTTGTATTAAGCACTTTAAATCAGAAGAGTAGGAGCAGAGGAAGAAGCAGGCTTCCCGCTGAGCAAGGGTCTGACTTGGAGCTTGATCCCAGGACAGTGGGATCATCACCTGAGTCAAAGGCCCGATGCTTAACTGACTGAGCCACCCAGGCACCCCGGGTTTTAAATACTCTAAAAGTTATCCTGATTATGTTCAGAATAGGCACTGAAGCTAGATACCAGGTGAAACAGGGAGGCCTGTTGACAATTGAATAATTTAGGAGGGAAGCAAATCCAGGAAGGAAAGTCAGGCTGTCAGAGGCCACTATGAACAGATTGATGGTAGAGTTGGTGAGAAATGGTTGGATTCTGGGTATATTTTGCAAACAGAGTGTTGAATTGCTGGCAGATGGAAGGGAAATTTAAAAAAAGGCAGGACAAAGGTTTTCAGTCTGAGCATCTGAAAGGATGGAGTTGTTATTAGGACTTCAGTTTGATGTGTGAAATTTGGTGGGGTATGTGTGGTGGGGGGGTCTTTTAGATACCCAAGTGAACTTGTTTGGAGTTTAGGAATGACATCTGGGATAGAAATATAAAGTTGAGACTCAGTGGTATATAGATGACATTTAAAGCCATAACACTGGGGGTGCCTGGGTGGCTCAGTTGGTTAAGCGACTGCCTTTGGCTCAGGTCATGATCCCGGAATCCTGGGATCGAGCCCCACATTGGGCTCCCTGCTTGGCGGGAAGCTTGCTTCTTCCTCTCTCACTCCCCCTGCTTGTATTCCCTCTCTAGCGGTGTTTCTGTCAAATAAATAAAATCTAAAATAAATAAATAAAGCCATAACACACTGGATGATATCCTTGAGAAAATGAATGTAGAGAGGGAGCCAAGAACTGAGCCCTAGGATACATTAAGAGAAGGGAGAAAATAGGAGGGATTGTCAGTCAGAGGAGCCTTAGAACAATCAGTGAGTAGGACATAAACCTCGAGAATGTGTCTTGGGAGTTCGAGGGAAGAAAGTAAACCATGAAGAAGGAATGAAAAGCTATGTCATTTTGTTGATAGGTTAGACAGGAAGAATACTAGAATTGAAAATTTTATTCAGCAATGTAAGGCCACTGTTATTGTGTGGTCTTCAGTGAGACATGGAAATAGTCTGGTTAGCACTATACATATTTTTTATATGGGATCTTTTGATGTGTACAGTGTCTCCTTTTCCATGCTCAGATTTGCCGTCCTGTCGGTGGTTATGTCTGGCAGTGGATCACAGCTTGGTTCAATGGGTAGCCTGACCATGAAATCACAACTTCAGATCACTGGTAAGTCTTAAAAAGATCTATGGTATACTTTTTCCCCCCAAGATAAAAATAATCTTAAGAAAATCTTCAGTGGCTCTTTTATATCAGGTGTTGAATTTATATTTGCTTAATGAATGAATGAACAGAATGTCTAGTTGTATAAAAATTATGTTTTTATTTCAGGATATTCTTGGGTATTTTGCAGATTTTGTTTTTTCTCTCCTATTAAACATTGGTGTCTGGCCAGTTGCTGTTGTTTTTTGTTTTGAATTAACAACCTTGAGAGGTAATTTACATACCACACAGTTTACTCATTTTGAGGGTCACTGATCCTAAGTATGTTCTCAGTGTTGTATAACTGCCACCACAGTCAATTTTAGAAACCTCTTCCCATTACTGAAGGACTTCCCATGTCCCCTAGCCACCCTCAGCCCTAGGCAACTACTAATCTACTTCCTGTCTATAGATTTGCCTATTCTGGATCTCTCATATAAATGGAAACATAAAATGTATGGCTTTTTGTTTATGACTTTTAGCATGTTTTCAAGGTTCATCTGTACTGTGGCATGCATTCTTTCATTTCCTTTTATTGCCAAATAATATTGCAGGTATGAACATACTACATTTTATTTATCAATTTATCAGTTGATATATTTTTGGGTTGTTTCTGCTCTTTAGCTGTTGTGAATAATGCTGTGAACATTGTGTACAAGTTTTTGTGAAGGTTTGTCTTTTCATTTCTCTTGAGTATATATCTAGGAGTGGAGTCACGGGGTCATGTATATATGTTCTACTTTGTGAGGAATAATTCCAAATTATTTTTCAAAGCATCCACACCACTTATATTCCCATTAGCCTTGTATGAGGGTTCCAGTTTCTCCACATCCTTGCCATTGCTTGTTACTCATCTTTTTGGTTATAGACATCCTAGTGGGTTTGAAATGGTATGTCACTGTGGGTTTGATTTGCCTTTCTCTGGTGGTTAATGATGTTAAACATCTTTTCATGAGCTTTATTGGCCATTTGTATATCTTTTTTGGAGAAATGTCTGTTTAAATCCTTTGGTTGCTATTATTACTTACATTTCTCTTTCTGTAACCGTACTAACCAAGTATATCACTTTAACGTTAGTATTCCTAATGTTCTGATATGCCGTTTGTTATGTTACATTCCTGCTCAAAAACCTTTAGTGCTTCTGTTTGGCTATACTATAGAATTTCTGTAGGCGTGGGCTAAGAGCTTTAACAGTCTGGCCATATGGTCTCTTTGTAGGTATTTATATATGAATTATATATAATTCACTGCAATTTTTCCAGACATGCACGTGTCTTTATCACACAGTGAAACCTTTCTTCCCCTTTATCATTTTAATGACATTTATTTCTTACAGAACAATTATTCTCTGTATAGTATTTCAATTTTTTAAAAATTTTTGTTTATTTCAGAGAACACATGAGGGGAGGGGTGGCGAGCGGGGGGGAAGGAATCTCAAGCAGACTCCATGCAAGCACAGAACCCAACACAGGGCTTGATCCCAGGATGCTGAGTTCGTGACCCACGCTGAAACCAAGAGTTGGATGCTCAACTGACTGATCCACCCAGCCACCCCAGTATTTTAGCTTTTATTACACCTGTCTGGTTTTTTTTTAAATTAAGATTTTATTTATTTATTTGTTTTTAAATGTTTTCTTTATGGGGTGGGGGGGAGAAAGAGTGCATGAGCACAAGAAGGGGAAGCAGCAGGCAAAGGGAGAGGGAGAAGCAGGTTCCCTACTGAGCAGAGAGCCTGACGTTGGGCTTGATTGCCGGACCCTGGGATCATGACCCGAACTGAAGGCAGCTGCTTAACAGACTGAGCTATCCAGGTGACCCAAGATTTTATTTATTTGAGAGAGAGTATAAGCAGGGTGAGGGGCAGAGGGAGAAATAGACTTCCTGCTGAGCCGGGAGCCAGATTCAGGACTTGATCCTGGGACTCTGGGATCATAACCTGAGGCAAAGGCAGATGTTTAATGGACCGAGCCACCTAGGAACCCCTTTATTACACCTGTGTTACATTCACCTCTGGATTGTGAATATTAGGCTACAAACCATATCCTTATTATCTTCTTCAAAACCTAAAAGTGATTGAATTACATAAAAACACTTTTGTAAGGTGATAGCATCTTAGAATTTATTTTGAGGGATTCCTTCACTACAGCCTTTTTCCTTAGCAATGCCTGATTCTCAGTGAAAGGTACTAATATTTCTTTGTTAACCAAGATTCTAATTGTTTTCCCCTGCTCCACATCCTGAAGCTAGCCTGAGTAGCTGATTTAAATTGAGCCAGCTTCTTTTTAAAAATATTTTATTTATTTATTTGGGAGAGAGAGTGAGTGAGCGAGAGCATGAGAGGGGAGAAGGTCAGAGGGAGAAGCAGACTCTCCGCAGAGCTGGCAGCCCGATGCGGGACTTGATCCTGGGACTCCAGGATCATGACCTGAGCTGAAGGCAGTGGCTTAACCAACTGAGCCCCTGGAATGATCTTTTAAAAAGTCTTTACCTTTTCAGGATACATAAGTAATGCTCATGTTTTTTTACTTTTACAAACTCAGTAAAATAATAGTCAAGGGTCCTATATATCATCTTAGTCCTGAGAGATGATATTGTTTTTCCTTTAGGTTTCAGTTTATATTCCTTTTGACTTTTTTCTTTGCATACTGCTTATCGTATTTGCTTTCATCATTCTTGTCATAGTAGGAAGAACATTTAATATCATTTAATAAATGCCTGGATATACCTCAAGAAGACAAAATTCTTGCCATTTATAAGGTTTTAATCTTGGGTCTACATTTTCTGAGAATGCACAAATACAGGCAAAAATAATTTAATAAAAACAAACATGAAGGGGCGCCTGGGTGGCTCAGTTGGTTAAGCGACTGCCTTCGGCTCAGGTCATGATCCTGGAGACCCAGGATCGAGTCCCACATCGGGCTCCCTGCTCGGCGGGAAGCCTGCTTCTCCCTCTCTCACTCCCCCTGCTTGTGTTCCCTCTCTAGCTGTGTTTCTCTCTGTCAAATAAATAAAATCTTTAAAAAAAAAAAA
>PITA01026984.1:0-21745 GCA_004023965.1 Spilogale gracilis
GAGGTGTTTTTGAGTCTAAAATAAGTTTCTTGCAGACAGCATATCAATGAATCTTGTTTTTTAATCCATTCTGATACCCTATGTCTTTTGATTGGAGGATTTAGCCCATTTACATTCAGGGTAACTTTATTAAAAGATATGAATTTAGTGCCTTTGTATTACCTGTAAGGTGACTGTTACTGTATATTGTTACTGTATATTGTGTCTGTTCCTGTTTTTTTTTGTTTGTTTTTTTTTTGTTTTTGTTTTTGTTTTTGTTTTTTTTTACTTTTAAGCTCCCTCTTTACTTAGAGGACCCATTTCAATATTTCCTGTAGGGCTGGTTTGGTGTTTGCAAATTCTTTTGGTTTTTGTTTGTTCTGAAAGCTTTTTATCTCTCCTTCTATTTTCAATGACAGCCTAGCTGTACAGTATTCTTGGTTGCATATTTTTCTCATTAAGTGCTCTGAGTATTCATGCCAGGTCTCTGTGGATGGGTCTGCTGCCAATATAATATTTCTACCATTGTAGGTGACAGACTTAGTCTCCTGAGCTGCTTTCAGGATTTTCTCTTTGTCTCTGAGACTTGTAAGTTTTTCTATTAGATGATGGGGTGTTGACCTATTTTTATTGATTTTGAGGGGAGGGTTCTCTATGTCTCCTGGATTTTGATCCTTTTTCCCTTTGCCAAATTAGAGAAATTCTCTGCTATAATTTGCTCCTATATACCTTCTGCCACCCTCTCTCTTTCTTCTTCTGATAATCCAATTATTCTGATGTTGTTTCATCTTATGATAGCACTTATCTGTCAAATTCTTCCTTTGTGGTCCAGTAGTTGTTTGCCTCTCTTTTTTTGAGCTTCTTTATTTTCCTTCATTTGGCCTTCTAGATCACTAATTCTCTCTTCTACCTCATTTATCCTAGCAGGAGGAATTTCCATTTTTTTATTGCACCTCATTAATAGATTTTTGACTTCAACTTGGTTAGATTTTATTTCTTTATTTCTCCAGAAAAGGATTTTATTTCTCCGGAAAGGGATTCTTTAATATCTTCCTTGCTTTTTTGAGCCTGGCTAGCACCTTGGTAATCATAATTTTGAATTCTAGTTCGGACATCTTACTAATGCCCATATTGATTATGTCCCTTGTTGGCAGTACTGCCTCTTCTTTTTTTCTTTTTTGAGGTGAGTTTTTCTGCCTTATCATTTTAGCCATAGAAGAGTAGATGAGTGAGAATACAAAAATACTAAAAGGGTAGCGACACCCACAGAAAAAAAATACACTAACTAAATCAAAAGAGACTTGAAACAAGGGGGAGAAGAAAGGAAGAAAATAAATCTATCTATTCACCTATATCAGTCTCTCTCTATATTTGGTTAGATTGGTGAATAGAACAGAGCCCCACAGTTGATTTTGGGTGATTTTGGCCTGTTAGAAGAAGCTGCCTCCAAAAATTTTAAAAAAAGAAAAACTTTTACATATGAACAAAAATAAGGATATACACAATGAAAGGATGGGATATGACTGTAAAGATGAATATTAAACCAGAATCTTAAATAGAATTGACAAGAAGTTGGTTGAAAGAAAGAAGAAAAGTTAGAGGAATGAACATGAATAGGGTGGAGATTAGAACAATGCCATTCACTAGATTTATCTATTAGAAGAAACTGTATTCCAAAATTTTAAAGAACGGAAAACCTATATGTACACAAAAAAATAAGCTTAAATACGACAAAGCGATAGAATATGACTAAAACAATAAAAATTAAAAAAAATTTAGAAACGTTTTTGATAAGATAAAATAGTTCAAAAATAGTTAAAATAGGAAGAGAAAAAAATTAAACCCATAGAATAAGAAAACAATAGATTTAAAAAATTTATCTTTTTTTTTAAATTTATCATTGAAAGAATAAAGAACCATGGGAAAAAAATTCATGAATTCTACGTGGTGCATTCCCCAAGCTTTGGAGTTCCGCAGTTCTTACTGATCAGTGAACTTGGTCTTGACTGGATGTTCTCACTGAGTGAGGGGACTTTTGTATCCATTCTCAAATGTCTTTGAAACTGCACTACCCTTGCCATGGGCCAGGCTAAGCAATCTGCTCAGGTTTGCTGTCGGTAGCTTTTCTTCCCTGAATGCTTTCCATACCACTTGGGAGGACAGGAATGAATATGGTGGCCTCCCAGTCTCTGGCCATGTGGAGCTGAGAGCTCAGGGCCCCATTCCTCGGTGCACTATCAGCAAAAGCAGTCAATCACGCCTGTATCCTTGGTCTCTGTCCACACTCTGTGCTCATCCAGCCTGTGACTGAGTGTTTCTATCTCTGGCACTTGACCCCCACTTGTAATCTCCAAACCCAGCAGATTCCTGCAGCATGCTCCCATGCCACTAGTCCCAGTTGAGGAAGGAAGGGGTCTCCTCAGATCTACCACTTGTGGGGTCCTTGCTCAAAGTGCAGTGACCCAACTGTACCTCAGATCATGGTTTAAAGTAACTCCTAATTGAGAGCCCACTCCTCGGCTCCATCTCTGCAGCCGCCTTCCTGCTCAGATACCTAGGAGGTACCACAGGTCCTTCTGTGACCCCATGGGTCCTGAGACCACGCTGTCCCATTGAGGGTTCCACCCCCAACTTAGCCTTTAGGGCAATGTCTCTCTGTGGAGCAGACTACTAAAAGTTCTGATTTTGTGCTCTGCTGCTCTACTGCTAGCTGGGAGCTAGCCCCTCTCCCATGATCTAGCTTCCCAAATATCACCTCAGATTCACTTTTCCATGCATCCTACCTTTCAGATAGTGGTCACTTTTCTGTTCCTAGAATTGTCACGCTTCTCTTCGATCTCCTGTTAAGTCTGTAGGTGTTCCGCTGGTTTGATAACCATCTAGCTGAACTCCTGGGGCTTGATAATATCTAGGTCTCTTACTCCTCTGCCATCTTCTGGATAACTCCTTTCTTAGAAAGACAGAAATTTAAAGGAACCCATAGCAATATAATAATTTTTTTATTCCATGGCTGGGTAAGCGCTGCTAGAGTCAGCAAAGCTATGAATCCATTAGGGTAGCCTCAGGTTTTACCTAAAGAACAAATGTATTAGTTGTGATTTGAAGTATTTATCTTCTTAATTTTCTCTTTATCTGTATATGAGGAGATACTGCAAGATAATCTGATTTGGACGTCTTCCTAATTTTGAAATAAATAATAGAAATACCTGTAGTACTTGAGAGTAATGGTAAGACTGTCAAGACTTTGCTTTTGGAATCTTTATTTGGATATTAATTATAACTTACTAATACACTTGCTAATTCACTGAAGGGTGATAGATGTTGTCATGTTCAAAGACAAACTCAAACTACTCCTGAAAGGAAAAAAAGAATATGGAAATCAGTCCTGGGGAACAAGAGCACCTTGTGTCTTGTTCATGGTTGGCAAAGAGGAGCACCTGGGTGGCTCAGTTGTTAAGAGTCTGCCTTAGGCTCAGGTCATGATCCCGGAGTCCCAAGATTGAGCCCCACAACAGGCTTCCTGTTTGGCAGGAAGCCTGCTTCTCCCTCTTTCACTATCCCTGCTTGTGTTCCCTCTCTCACTGTGTTTTTCTCTGTCAAATAAATAAATAAAATATTTAAGAAAAAAATATTGGCATAGAAATAATTAAATTATGGCACATATACTATTTCATTTGGGTGTCTTGTCTTTTGCCTTGTATCCTAGGGAAATTATTTGATCAAAGGATTCAGGCTGACCAAAACAACTTTCAACTGAAATATGCCAGAAGGCGATTATTTAGTTTATGTAGCATTATCCAGATCCTTCGATTATCCTCCTTCTTCCTCTCACTTTCTTCACAAATATATTTTTCATAAGTAGCTCTACAAGATAGAAATAGGAAATATGTAATGGAAGGAAAAATATACCAAGTAGTTTATCTCTCAGTTAGATTTGGACAAGCAGTTCATTACAGAAGATTCATTAAAGACCTATTCATACTTTCTGGGTCTTCCTTAGAAAGTATATGTGAGATTTTTTTTGGTCTTTTTCAGCAACGCACACATACATGCGCACACACATACACAGAGAAAGGATGGGGAAAGAAAGATTTGTTTTTCCTTTCTAGTTCTGTGCAGGCCTTCACTCTCTAAGATACAGATTTGTGGTATCATTCCTATTTCTATTCCATACTGCATATCCTTGCTATATCAAGTTTCCTTAAACATTCTGCTTTATTTCCATACCTAGAGTGACTTACAGACATCTACACAATAAAATCCAAGTCCTTTACATGATGTTTAATATCTTTCACAAGCTACCAATACCTATCTTCTCCCTTCTCATTTCAAATAACTCCCTGAAAAATCCCTCAGGTTGTCAGACCAGGGACTCTTCACCATCTTTCAAACATAGTAAGTCACTTCCACTTTTCACCAGGGTTCGTGTATTCCAAGCCACACAAGGCTATGATGCTTTCCCTTCATCTCGGTAATCATCCAAATGCTGCCTAACACTCAGGTGCAAATGGTCCCTCTTTTCAATTGGGTTACTGGAAACCCAAATCTGACATTAAGATCTGTGTGCAAAAGTTTGAGGCTTGCTCTGAAGCAAACCTCAATGTTGAAATAAGAGAAGTAGTAGTGAGCAAATTAAGGAGGAATTAACAAGGGCTTATCCGATCCCATGGGAAACATTGAGACTGTGGTGGTCTTTCAGAGATGCCTGCAACTGAGGCAAGGGTGCACACACTGTACCCACATGCATCATCAGATGCAGACCAAGGTGAAGGCAGGCAAGTTCTGGTAGGTGAAGTGTACTTGCAGGGGAGGGACTCAGCTCTGGGCTGTCAGTGGCAAACATTTCTGACAGCTGGGAAAATGAGCACCCTATTCCTGAAGGGGGAACTGGCACGGTAACACACTTTCCACTATAGGTTTGCTGTAATTTTATTGACCTTGACAGCTTTAGAAAATTACAATGAACTCATACTGATTTTTGTACTTCATATTTGTTAGACTAGTCTCATCCACAAGTTCTCAAACCACTGAGGAAACATCTTTCCTAGCCGCTTGTGTCATCTGAACTCAGAAAGCACTCTGAATACTAGTAAAAATGTTTCCTATCCCCACCCCCAAACTTGCAGCTTTGATATGTATTAATTTAAAGGAATAGAATTATTGAGATATATTTATCAAGATATATAATGTTTCAGACACACCTATGCTTTGTACACTATCTATATGAAATGTATTTTGTACTGAACAGAAATACTGAATACAGACCCCTTTAATGGGGCTAGGATATTTGTAGAAATTACAGTTTAATACATCAAAATAAAGATGTTTGCCTTTGGCATAAAAAATGTCTTAAATTTTATTTGAAAAGTAAAAAAGTTAAAATTTTAACTTAAAAGAAAGATGGAACAGCAGTGATATTAAGTGAGACTAATGGTGATGTCCCTGATACAAATCTCATCTATATTTTTTTATAGTGATGTCTTCCAAAAGAGTACTGTTTTGAATATTGTATAATGTTTCTACACATTAGTATTTGGATCCTGGATTTAAATGACAACGATATTACTGTTATGTAAAAATTGGGGCATTCTAAAGCACTTTATTTAGAAAAAGGGCAGAAATCTTTAAAATTGGACTAACATTTGAAAAATATACAGAAAAATGCTTTTAACTAAAAAAATTAGACATTTTGTTATAACTTGTTCATGCAAATTATTCAGATTTGTTGAGCTATTTTAGTTTTTATCTTATTTAACATGAAATGACAAACAACTAAGCTTTACCTTTGCTAGGTACTATTAAAATAAGGTTATTTTTTTACTCTCGCAGATGAAAAGTTGAGTCAATATTTTCGCCTCTGCATCAGTTTTATGTACAATCCACTGACAGCTCATAAGTTTGGGGGGGGATGACTATCAAAGATACTTTAAATAGTTTAAATCATCAAGGATAATTAAAAAGAAACAACTATGTGTTTATAATATTATTTCTTTCTCACTAGTGCCAGATAAGATACATTTCATTTTGCATTTAAAAAGAACGAATCATCTTAAGGGATTTACATTGTTTAAGAAACATGTGTTATTTTAACCTCTTTAAAGCTGTTCTTTTAGGAATATTTATTTTTAAGTCTTGTTTTTTTTATGTGAAAATCTGATTCACTTTCAAACACCCTCTAAGATTTTGTTAGTCATTAAAAATATTCAGCTACCAGATAGCCAGTCAAGGCGGTGTCACAAATGTCTGAGTTATTTCCAATGAAGCCTCAATTATATGTCTTCATTTTTCTTTCCCTTTGATATGAGTAACCATCAAAGACGAAAATCATTTCTATGATGGGCAAAAAACATTTCACATTGACTTCTGGGTTTCCCAGAGAATGAAGGGGATAATGAAAAATAAAAAAAGGAGTGAATAAAGAATGTAATGCTTTGTAATCTTGAAATCTATTCTTAAAGAATCTGTAACTGAAATCCACTTCTGAATGACACCATACAACATTATATCTGATGCTTCACCAGAAAGGCAACTTTTCTTTTCACAAAAGTTTTATCAATTATATTTTTCAAAAATACCAGGCAGATGAGAGCTTAGTTGGTCTAAACCATTTTAAGTCCTTGCAGGTCAATGGGGCCATAGATTCTGTTCTTTGGACATATCACGAATGTGTTATGAATTGTTGGGTTTCTGTCATATAAGAAAAAATGTTTCAGAATAGACATTTTTGAAGGAGTTCCTAGTTTGGTGGTATTTTTGTCGTTGTTGTTTTTCAACTCCAAGAGGTCTGCTTAGTTTAATCCTACTCTCATTTCTTTTTAGGAACAATCTTAAAGTGTTTCAAGTCACACCTTCAGTCCAGTAATTTAGGTAAACAATAAGTTCAAGAGAAAAAAAAAAAAATTGATCCCTCAAAGTAGGCCTTCATCTGCAGGGACTAAATGACAATTTATAGCATATTTCAATAGTGCATGATTTTTTTCACAAATTTCATTAGCACACCATTGATTGCTCATTTTTCAGCTCTCAAAACAATTTAACATAGTCTCTTTCATGCAGAGGATAACATATTCATATTATTTGATTTTTGATGAAACCAAATGACCCTTTAAATTTGCAATAGAGTTCTTTAATTTTGTATGAGTTTCTTTACTGCTGTTCATTTAATTTTCTGTTTCCATTAACCACCTGCAAGCATTTGACTCTATGACAATTATTCAGCTGTGCTACATCATGACTGACATATTTTATAAGTAAAAAAAAAAGAAAAGAAAATGGAGGAGGGTTAGTGATCACAAGAGAACGGAGGATAAAGCAATCGAACACAAATGTCATGGTTTGGAATCATGTATTTTCCATTCAGCTGAAACATCTGAGTGGTAATTATTGGTCCAACTGTAAATCTAGTCTAATTGCATTTTGTCTTCATTTCTGATAAGCACTTCACGATGATGATGATTACTCCTGCTAAATGCATTCGTTCCATGAATGTTTTCCCACACTGATGGCCAGGGGGCCTTGCAGATAAAAAGACTGCAGACAAAATAGCTCAATTCTGCTACAACTAAATCAGTATTGATTTCTCTCTCCAAGTGACAGAGGGACCCGCTATCTATGCCTTACATTTCTCTGCCTACCTACCACATAGAGGGGTTTGGTCAGTACATATGAGAATGTACTTTAATTAACTGACATAACTGAGAGGCCAATCTTGGGCAATTAGCACTGATTAACTGTGTCACTTGTCTGACAAATAAAGAACATTATATCTTGCCTATTTCCTTAAAGGCCTCAGTTGAAAAGAACCCCACTGTTTGATTTGATTTTTCTTTGTACCATGGAAACCTCTTGCCATGTTGATTTAAATGTAATTTTTGCCTCTTTATACTTACGTTTTTTTTTTTTTCTTTCCTATTATTGAATACCCAGTGAGCCTTTTCAATGATGGCACAGGGACAGGCTGTTAGCATCTTTTCATAAATCTCTGTATTTCATAGTAGGGCAATTAAGCTAAACATTTGGATTTCTGCTACAAATTTAAATGTGCAAGTGGGAGTAAATGGCTATGGAATTGAAGGGCATTACATGGCTTCATTATTGCAGTGTAGCTTTTCAAACTCCGTGAGTGTTCTGACAAAGAAATTCTAGAAAAACTGTAGTTCTAGAGTCTTTCTGAGAAAATCTCTATAACTTAACATCAAGTGAAAGCTACACAGATCCCACATTACATTAGACTATTCATTTGGCTGATTTAGATATTTTATCTTCTTAAACATTTATGAACAGTAATTGAACCCATGTTTGACAATGGGGCAAGGGAGAAAGACTGTCATCAAGCTTCTGGAACAGAGGCTCTGAACAATTCTTATTATGACTCAGGGCTGAGCACCGGCCTATGTAGATAATAGTCAAAGATGTAAAAAGCTAATACAGAAGTAAGAAGGTATGAAGACTGCACTTTGTAGCAAAAAGTCTTAAATTAAATGGATCTGATCCTTAAAATCTGGCCTAATGCTTGGAATGTTCAGAAATAAGTAAGTCCTGCTGGAATAGAACTTTCACAAAAATTCTCAGTGGTTATTTGCTTTCCCAGCATCCATTTCTCTTTCTTCCTGTGACAGCCTCGCTCCTCATTTGGTGCTCTATCCTTCTCCTAATCTCAGTCTTTGAGGTCTGAAGCAGGCTTTACTCTAGCAACAAGTACGGGACATGTGAACCAAACCAGCACCTGTCCTTGGATAACATTTCCTGGCCACATGATTCATTTAGGGATGAGCACATAATCTGATCAAAGTGACTCTCAGGCCTTTTCAGACCACTTCAAGAAAAGATCCCCCTTGCACTGGACTTTAACAAGGTGGAATCTATTGTATCTGCATATGATGCCATTATGCACCCACAGAATGAAGTCAACATGTAGAAGAAGGTAAAAAGAAAGCAGGAGCCAGCGTCATCCTTTGGATTTGTGCTTCTGAGTCAGTATATTCCTTTGTTGCTTAAGCCAGTTTGCATTGATGTTTCTATCACTAAAATAGTTAATTATAGAGGCTAAATCTATAAGGGCAGTATGAAAAGCAAATAGATGGGTAAGAAAATGCTCAAACTTTAGCCGTTGGCCAACACAATTTATCATCTTCCACTGCCCTCTTAAACTTTATTCATTAAGTGTAAACTTCCCTGACCCAGATGAAAATCTTAACATGATTGTGATTTTGCGCATATTATCATATAAACAGTTTCAAAATCACTTTCAATTTCAGTGACTTAGAAATAAGATTGCTTAGTCCCATATAATACAAACTCTAATTTGCCTTTGTGTTCAGTCTTTTTACCGGCCTCAGAATGGAAGCCTATAAAAGGAAGAACTTGATTCTTTTTAATTTTCTCCATCTTGTTTCTTCTCCTTGTTTACTGTTGGCTTCAGAATTGGGTGGTTCAAGGCAAGGAATCTTAGGATGCTCTTTGAGGAAGTTAAGAAGGGGAAACCGATTCATTTGGTGACTACTGATAGGATAGATATAGACAAGATGGAGAGTTGTTTGAATTGGGAAAGTAAAGTGGCACCTGAATGAGAGAGATGGTTAGCATCTTGCCCACCTTCCAATGACTGTGACCTCAGAGTAAGCAGCTCAACTTAAGCCTTTGCATTTGAGGTTAAAATATATCTTTTAGGGGTTCTATAAGAAATACAAGATCCACGTGCACAGTAGGCTTACTCGTTATAGGAGTTTAATAAATGGTGAAGGTCATTTGGGAAAAGTTATCAGCAGGGGGTTTGGAGCAGGATGTTGTACCCCTTTCTAGTCATGCAGAGTGAAAATATAAGAATAATTACTTCGTTTGAAGTGTTATGATTTCCACAATGTAAAAAAGTATAAAATGCATGTTCCAGATTTATTCTAATTATCTATTCTTGCTAGTAAACATTTTGAATCAGGAGTTAACTGTTTCTGAGCACTAGCACCAACTAAGAGACTTCAGCTCTCTGTGAGGAGATAACAATCTAGGTATCCCTAGGAGCATGCTGGACAGTGCTTTGTAAATGGTATCATTAACTCCCTGGCTAGCACGTTTAGGACTGTTGGCCATATAGCCTTTATAAGCAAATGTAATTAGAGGTAAGAATACATTTTGCTTTTTACTAAAAAATATTGCTTCTTTTTATGTGTCATTACGAAACACAGCAAACAAACTCATCTCAGTTAATTCCTTCCTCAAATGGTTATCCTTGTGCATTGTTGGATATTTCTACAATTATCTATTGCATTAATGTGCTCTGTAAGTTTCATGACCACATGCATTATAAAACATTTGCTACTTCAATTCTGAGTGTTAATCTAAGGTTCCACAATTAAACATGCTTTAGTGAGTGAAATATAAGTAGTTTGGGCTTGCTTAAAAGTAAAAAGTAGAAATTAATTTATTCAAATTATACCTATGTCTAAGTGAAGAGAATATTTTCCCTCGGGTAAGAATATATAGGGTATATACTTGTGAAATATAGTCTTAGCAAAAAAAATTTGTGTGCTTTTTTTTGAAAAATGTGACAGTGAGTTAAAAATATGATTATAATAAAAATAAAATAAAGTTTATGTTGGTTCTATAGGTAGGAGCTGGAGATTACTCTGAGGATTGGAGTCTGTATTAATTTTCTATGACTACATAACAAGTCACCAAAAACGAAGCTGTATAAAACAACATACATGTATTGTCTCATAGTTTCTATGTGTCACAGATCTGGACATATCTTCACTGGGTTCTCCATTCAGGGTCTCACAAGAATGAAATCAAAGCAGTCGCATGTTGTATTCCTCTCTGTTGCTTGGGGCCCTCTTCCAAATCCAAGTGGTCATTAGCAGAATTCAGTTCTTTGTGACTATATGATTGAGGTCCCATTTTCTTGTTCCCTGTTATTTAAAGACTAACAGCTAGGTTCATTTCTTTGCCATTTGCTCTGCAGAAGCACTCTTACTTGATAGCTTATATTTTTAAAGCAGCCAGCAGGGGACCATATCTGACCTCCATGAAGGCTCTAGTCCTTCCTTTACCTGATTAGATCAAGCCCTCTCAGCATAGCCTCCCCTTTAATTAAGTCAAACACATCTGATTAGGGGCTTTATTTACACCTGAAATTGTTTTGTCATACCAAATAGTGAGCTTTATATCTCACTATATTTAGTAGTTCTTCCCATAGTCTGGGTGAGAGATTGTAGAGACATTTATAACAGTGCATGTGAAACTTGAGGGCCATCTAGAAGTCTCCTTACCACAGAATCTAATTGAGGAGTGTATCTTTAAGTGACACTACTAGAGAATGTTGGAAAGGGATTCACTAAATCTGAGTATCTAAACAATCGTGAACAGTCATGGTTCTTTTTGCCTCTCTTAATATATTCTATACTCTATAGTAAGAAATTACACAGATATCTGCTTCTTGCTTCAGGACTATCATTACTAAAACTTAGTCATTGTTTATTCATTTGCTGAAAGAACAATCTTTAATTATGCAGTCTTCATCAATTGTTTTTTTGGATTGGCTTTGATTCCACCTAAAATGCTTAGAAAAATATTGGCTGTGACTCCATGAAGCTATAGTTTTCTTTCCTTTAACTGTAATTATTGTTTTGCTTTAATCAGTGCCATCCATGTATTCTATTTATGAAAATGGAGGTTTAATATCTTCATGATGGAATGAACTAATTTTATCCTGAGGTCTAGGACTGTAATGTCTGTTTAACATCATTACACATCCAGTGACATTGGTAGCTTACTTTTAATCATCCAGAATTAACTGTATAGGATCAAACTCTCAGGGACAAAGCTGAAATCCCACATTTAAAATGTTCAGTTTTCCTAATTTTTAGTTTGAAATCACTTCACCTCAAATAACGGGACCTGAAGTTTCTGATAGCCCTGTATTTCATCTGCTGGATGTTGGAAGGAGCTAAATGTAGGGGAAAACAAGAAGGTACACCACTGACCAGAGCCAGAGGGTTTGGGGATGAAACATTTTGTTTTCCTTGTCTGTTGTCAAAATCAGCAAATGCATACTATGTAGAAAAGTATTTGTTCTAGTGTTAGTTCAAATACTATTCCAAGTATAGCAGTGTGTATGTGTGTGTGTGTGGGGGGGGTGAATGACTTTGCAAAGTGCTGGAATTTATACAATTGTAAGTATTATTTTTCAATATACTATTTGGGGCTACTTGAGTAAGTTGTATTTAGCATCTTTCTCTCTGTCAGTTTATTGACTGCCAATTAGGAAGTCAACAGATGGGAAATTATCCTTAACAATGTACTGCTCATTCTAAGTGGTTTATTTCATAATATAGGGGTTTATTTTACTCAAATATATATATTTTTATTTTAACACTTTTTAAACAGTTCCAAATCATGCAAATGGGCCAAGAGCTCATCAACTCAAAACATCTAGGATGCAGTAGTTTCAGTCCAGCTTCTGAGCCCCTTGCTCTGATTCCATCAAGGTGATCACATTGCCCTCCACATGGGGATGGTTTATGTTGCGATTGATGCACTAGTGGGTATGTCCATGAATTCCCTGCATACTGCATGCACTGTACCTGTGAGCCTGTCCTACCCAGCAACTGGTGAGTCCTACTTGAAAGCTTGAAGGGCTACAGACAGCACTATCCATGGTAATGACTTCGTAGCAGCCAGGCAGAGTGCTGCTTGAGTAATTCTTAAAATATTGAAAGCTGGTTCAGAGTTGTGTTTCAGAGTTGACTTTTCAAAATATAAAATATATTCTCTTTTTCATTCTTCATTTGATCTTAGAATTAAAATTGTGAAATCAGCTACAGGTAAAGGGATAAACAGAATTTGAGATTATATATGATAACTATTAAATATGCAACTTGCTTTATCCTTTGTGGAAAATGCCTGGTTATTTCACTCTCCATTAGTAAACATCCTTTATCTGTGATAAATCTCAGTTATATGTTCCTGGATCCATAGTTCAAAGTCAACCGAACAAAGCTGCACGTGGTACACATGAATGATGAGGCTGAGCCTGATGGTATGCCTGCATACTTTCTTGGAGTTAAAATTTACAATTAAAAAACCTACTATGTGCTAAATAGTAGTTTTGAAAATAAGAATTACTGTGTTGTCTTAGGTGTAGTCTTTTGATCTTTTTAGAATGCAATCTCAGTGAGTGGGTTGGTAAAAATAAGGTAGTAACTGATGTCTTCCAAAGCTCAGCAAAATCTAGTAGATTTTAGTAAATATATTATGGTTAAGGTATTTGTAAACTTTCTTCAACCTTCTAAAGATAAATGGCATGTTGTTTATACCCATATCTGGAACAACAAATTCCATTTTGTCCAAGAGTTAGCTGAAATATTTTTTATAGTAAGCTAATGGATTTTTCCTTATATTTATGATAATCTCACCTTGTTTAGATGATACAATTATTTTGTGGTTTGGGTAATGTATTTTTTTTTACTTTCCCCTTACTCACAAAGTGTTTTTCTTTTTCATTTCTCTCTCTCTCTCTTTTTTTAGAGAGAGAGCATGTGCAAGGGAGTGTGAGCTGGGGGTGGGGAGAGGCAGAGGAAAATAAAGAGAATCTCTAAGAAGACTCCATGATGAGCCCACAGCACAACTGGGTGCTTGAACCCTTGACCCTGAAATCCAATGACCTGAGCTGAAATCAAATTGGACATTTAACTGACTGAGCTAGCCAGGCTCCCATACACACAAAGATTTTAAAAGACAATGTAATCAGATACAAATTCAAGATAATATAATAGGGATAGTTTAGAGTTTGAATATTGCTCTTACTCCTACTAGGTATAATTTTGAGCAATTACCCAGATGAATCTATTAAATATAGTTGAGATAGTACAGAAAGCATCTATTGCAATGCCTGTTTTAGGGTTAAGCATCAGTAACAATTAGCTGTTAATATCATTTTATTAACATCATGATGATCATTTTATAAGGACCAAATTATAATGTTTTATGAGAAGAAAGCATATATAAACGATCACTTGGGTTTATATGACTGTTATAATTAACACTTTTATCATAAAATTTTACAAAAAATATTTAGGACCTGAAGAAATTTGTAGAAAGCTAAGTGCTAAATATATAATAAAAATCAGGCTATCAGCCATATTGAAAACATTGTTTTGAGTTTAAGTTCAGATTTTCCAAAGAACTTATTGTCTTTTGGAGGTGAAACCATTGCTATTTTTTTTAAATCAAAAGCACTATTATGACCACATTTGAAAATTATCTGGAGGGGTCTGAGATGCTAAAATTGTAGTGCGTTGTAGTGTGTGTCTATGTGTATGTGTGCACATGTATATGTGTGAGTGATACACCTGTATTTCCAATTTTTGCATATATAAAATTCACCTGTTTACTACCGTTATTAATGGTTGGCTTTAAAATTTTTCATCTATTTGATTCTTTTTGATAAATTTTATTCTTAACAGAAGGGGAAAAGTAATAGTTTTACCATTTTAAGCCTTAATTTGAGGAATCCTTATCACTAGCATCTTTTTTTGTCTTGTGTTTTCTAGTGTCCAAAAATAAGATTATGTTATTTTTGATGTTTCTTATTAAATCACCTTATTCTTCAGCAAGTCATAAATTATGCTGAATGTAGCAAGCAGTGTAGTTACTACTATAAATATGCTATTTTGCTCTACTGTGCACTTTCTTACCTTCGATTAGAGTGTATTTTCTTTTTACAATTCCCCATGTTTTAGAGTGTGGCTCTTTTTTTATATATTAAAATATGAACTAGAGTCTGGTAAATGAGAAAAAAGTCTTCAGAACCATAGGATGTTTATGTATAGGAAATAAGCTTCTAGAATCATCATGAATATTATACATTTTAAACATTTACTGGGTGATACTTTCTATCAAACAACTGATCCCAAACAACCACCATCTTATTAACCTTTTCACTTGTATATTTTTTTGTATTTGTTTTCCCTCTTCTAATGGCACAGCCAATGTCTCAATTCTGCATTTATTGCCTTGTCTGTTTCTGAATCTTATAACTATGTCTCCATACAAGATTTGTCTCCCTAAAGTATAAGTTTATTCATACAACTTTCATATGTGAAATACTTCAGTAAGCCTAGAACTTCCAAAGAGGTGGACTATATATATGTAGTTCTTTCAGTTCTACTCTCACGGTGGAAAGTTAATCATCTGAACATTATATATGTTACAAAAATGACTCAGGAATGTAGCAAGAAAACAAGCAGGCTTAGGCCCTTGGGACTCAATGAAAGGTGAATTTCCTGGGTTTTCTTTTTGCTTCCAGACCAAATGCTGGAGAAGCTGGCAACCTGGAAACACCAACAGATGTAGACCAAAAAAAGGCCTTCAGATGACAGACCAGAAAAGCGAGAGCTAGTCAGATAGAAATCTTTTAAACATGACCATCCTACTCCACAGAAAAGACAAACCACAGAAAAAAATGCTGTCCAATCTCCACCACTGACAGCTGCCTGGCCCTTTAGTTGTACCAGAGAGTAATGAGATGACCTGGGTCCACACTAATCCCTGCTGATATAATGTCAAGGCACAATATGAATATGAGGGACTTTCACCACTGCCCTGCAATACTGAGCCATAACCTTCCCATCCCTGTCACTGACCACAGAGGGAGCCTGAATTTCCACTTCTATCTTCTTTATCTATGTTGAGATGGCATCAGAGGGACATAGTGGAAAGTCAGGACGTTCACCATTGCCTATCATATGAAAAGCACTCCCATACAGGCAAAGTAGGAGTCACCCTTTCAAGCCAGTGCTATAAATGAAGACCTTATTGGGAAGCTATTATTCCTATTCATGCTCTGGAAACTAGGAGTACATCCCCACCAGATATCAACAAAATCTCAGTGGGAAAGCTAAACTTACAATCCTACCTGGCAGTAAATAATTGGTGTCTCCTCCTTTTCCCTGTTGGAAAAATCAGGAAGGCATCAAGTTGAAATAAAAAATACGCCAGTATTGAAATGACACAGATTATCAAATTACTTGACAAGGATTTTAAATCACCATAATAAAATGCTTCAACAAGCAGTTACAAAAAACATTTGAAACAAATAGAAGATTAAAATATCTCAGCAAAGACTTTAAGGAACCTAATGGAAATTCACTATAGACCTTACTTTTTTAAAAGCAGTTTCAGGTTCACAGCAAAATTGAAAGAACTGGCATTCCCTACATCCTCTGGCCCCAACACATGCAAAGCCTTCTTCACTACAACATCCCAACTAGAGTGGTACAGTTGTTATGACTCATAAACTTACATTAACACATCATAATCATCCAGGTCTAAATTTTACATTAGGGTTCACTCTTAGCATTTTTCCTTATAGATTTGCATAAATCTGTGTCAAAATCCATCATCATAGTATCATATAGAGTATTTTTGATGCCTTAAAAATACTTTATATTACAACCTGTTTATTTCTACCCCATTAACAGTTTATGATTTCCATAGTTTTGCCTTTTCTAGAATGCCATATAGTTGGAATAAACACAGTATGTAGTCTTTTTCAGATTGTGTCTTTTCCTTTGTAATATGCATTTAAGTTTCCTCCAAGTCTTTTCCTGGAGTGATAATTAATTTCTTTTCAGCCATGAATAATGTTCCATTGTCTGGAGGTACCAGTTTATTTACCCATTCACCTACCAAAGAACATCTTCATTGATTCCACATTTTGGGAATTATATATAAAGCTGCTGTGCATCTGTGTGCAGGTTTTGAGTGGACATAAATTCTGAACTCTTTTGATAAATACCAGGGAACATAATTTCTGGATCATAAGAGAAGAGTATGTTCAGTTTTGAAAGAAACCACCAAACTGTCTTCCATAGTGGCTGTACCATTTTTATTTCATTCACTGGTAATGAAGAGAGTTCCTATTACTCCACATCCTTGCCACATTCTTGCTAACATTTGGTGTAAGTGTTCTGGATTTTGGCCCCTCTAATAAGTTCTATAATAGTGTTTTAATCTGCATTTCTCTAATGACAAATGATGTTGAGCATCTTTTCATATGCTGATATGCCATCTATATGTCCTCTTTGTTGATTGTCTGTTCTGGCTTGGGGCATTTTTTAATTGGTTTGTTTGTTTGTTTCTTATCATTGAATTTTAAGAGTTCTTTCTGTATTTTGGATACCAGGGGTTTTTTTCATATACATATATATGAAAAATAATACATATCTTTTGAGAATATTTTTATCCCTGTTTGTGGCTTATCTTCTCATTCTTTGGCAGGGTCTTTTGAAGAGCAACAGTTTTGGGTTTTAATCAAGTCCTCTTATCAGTTATTTTTTTCATGGATCATATTTCAGTATCTAAAAAGTTATCACTATACCCAAAGTCTTTGAGTTTCTTTAATTGACAGAGGCCTATTAAGATTGTTTATTTCTTCTTCTATGAATTTTGGCAGCGTTAGTCTTTTGAGGAGTTGATTTGCTTCATCTAGGTTCTCAAATTTGAGGATATACAGTCGTTCATAACATTCCTTTATTATCCTTTTGGTGTTTATTGGATCTGTAGTGATGTCTCCTCTTTCATTTCCGATATTAGTAATTTGTGTACTTTCTCTCTCTCTCTCTCTCTCTCTCTCTCTCTCTCTTTCTCTCTCTTCTCTCTCTTTCTTTTTTTCTTTAGTTATCCTGGCCAGGGTTTACTGATTTTATTGATTTTTTTTTAACAGCTTTTGGTTTCATTAATATTCTCTATGTTTTTTTTCTGTTTTCAAGCTTATTTTTTGTTCTAATCCTTATTCTTTTTCTTTTGCTTGCTTGGGATTCAGTTTTCTCTTCTTTTTTCTCATTCTGTTTGAACTAGATTATTAGAACTAAAAACTTAGGTTATGAATTTTAGATCTTTCTTCTCTCCTAATATGTGTTTAATAGTATAAACTTCCCTATAAGCACTGCTTTTGCTTCATCCCCTAAAGTTTGAATTGTGTTTTCACTTTCATTTACTTCAAAATATTTCTTAATCTCTTTTGAGATTTCTCCTTTGGCCTTTGTGTTATTTAATGGTATATTGTTTAATCCCCTCATATTCTTCAAGGAGATGGAGCATAAGTCCTCACACTAGAAGTGATCTTTGTATAACCACTTCCTTCCAAAGAGTACAGTGTGAATAAAGCAAAACAAGAGTAACTTTATAGTGAAGAATCCTGACAAACACTCCCTCAGCCAAAAGAGCAAAGTTAATAGCAATGGTGATGAGTAATGTTGGTATCATGTACCTTTGACATGGATGTGTGAAAATGCCCTTCACCTCTGTGTTCTTCCCTCAAAAAGCCCACAAGCACAACCTAATCATGAGAACAATAAAATTGAGAAGTGTTGTATAAATTATTTGACCAGTACTCTTAAAATTGTCAAGGTCATTGAAAACAATTGAAGTCTAAGAAATGCTACAGAAAAAGAAACCTAATGAGCCATGAGGACTAAATGTAGTATTCTCTGGATGGGATTCTGGAACAGAAAAAGAACATTATGTATTAAGTAAAGAAATCTGGATAAATTATGAACTTTTGTTATATAACAGTGTTTCAATATTTGTTTATTAATTGTGACAATTAGATCATAGTAATATAAGATGTTAATGGTAGGAAAATCTAAATTTGAAGCATCTGCAGTATGTGGGGCATATGCAACTATCTTAATGACTTTTCTAAAAATTTTAAATTATTCTGAAATAAGTCTTTTATTAAAAATAAAAATAAGTCATGACTCCAAGGAATCCAGAGCTTGAAAGTACAGGATGCTAGAAGAAATCAGTAATTATAAGGGTAGAGACTTGTATTTCACTTCAATAGGAGGAGGGGCATAGACAGAAATGATACAAGTGTGTTGGGAAATATTACAGACCTGTCTAACACACAGACACTCATAGCTTTAAGGAAATAAGAAGAGATAATAGACGATATATTATAATTTCAACAAAGTAAAAGAGATTCTTATCTGACTGGCTCATAATTTGCTGAGGATTCATAGTGGGTCATATTATCTAAGAAGTAAGCATGCTGAATTGTGATCACTCAGGAGTTGTGATCAATTATGAAAATGTTGGCTGAAAAGCAGTTTTCACTTTAGAAAACTTTTTACCCAGTAGTCCTGGAGGTAACTGTGTATGTTGGCAGGACATCTGAAGACTTTTTGAGGAACACTATCCAGTTTGATAGACATAAATATGGTGCTTATATGAAAAGTCAAATAACCTAATAAATTAAATAAAAGGCAGCAAGTGAGATCTAAATACTAAAGTTAGTTAAAAGTTGGGTTAGGTTTTCTTCGGATGTGTTGCCTTCTATCTCCATTCCTCCTGCCACTGAGTCAGAAATTAGGAACAAGAACTATGAGGACAGCTGATTCTAAGGTTATCACCACAAAATAAATGTTAATATATATAACCCATGACCCCATAATCTCCTAAATGTAGATATTATAAGATTTTATATTCATTATTAATTATGAGCAAAAAAATACCCTGAAACAAAGAAATAAAACTCTGAAGAATATAATCACACTTTTCCCCAAGTATTTAAAATCAGACACTTATCTAAACTTACTTAACCCAAAACAAAGATGTCCAATTGTTGAAATCCAAGTATCTAAGTGCATCCATTTGAGTTTACTTTATTATGCCTAAGTGATAAAAGGATGTTATAAAATCAAATTTTGTAATTTGAATATATATTTGAGGTATTTTGATTGGGATGTCAATTTTAAATCACTTTGAACGCATGTCTTTATTCAAATAGAGCTCATGTTTGAAAAAACATATATAAACATATGTGCAAATGAATATGGAGTGATAAAAACTTTGAGCTCATTTTACTCTTGGTAAAATAATGGCCACTACAAATCCACACATTAGAAAAGTATACTAGATAGTTAATGAATAGTATGATCAGCCATATTTATCTAGGAACTAGTAATAGTTAACCATATATTTAGAATACTGGAGTACTCATTTTTAATTGGTTGTGTTCAAAATCTAAAATAACTGTGGACCACCCCATATGTTACTATAGTCTCTAATCCAGTCTTTATGCTTATCTCCTGCTGATATACATAGCATATTTCAATTCATCATGAAATACTTTTGGATTTTCCTTGCAATGGACATTATCATTAGAACAACATAGTGGTATCCTTTCTTGTTGCAAAAGTGTATTCATTCAATGTTGAAGGAATCAAACCTTCTTTTCAATTCACATGAATATTTCTTGTCTCTAAATTACACTTTTCTCCTTTTAATTTTGATAACTTCTAAATTGCTTTTTGTTTTTCTTACATACATGAGATGGCAATGGCATTTGAAGGGAGGTGAAAAAATACAGAAAAGATTACATTGATTATCTTCCTCTTCCTTGTTTCCTTATACTCTTTGACTGAGTGTGCCTGGATGAGCTGAACAGTTTGTTAGCACATGCTGGGCAATTACTGTGCTGCAAATTTGCAGCTATGTGATCCTACAGAACACTGCTTTCTTAATCTTTCTGTCATCAATTAGGAGATGACATGACTAACAAAAGGTATTCTTATTCTTAGTATAAAGAAAACTGAATTGTGTGCTTTCAATTTTTGAAGGAGAAAGTAAAAGTAAGGGTAAATATGTGAGTGAATTTAATTTAGGGTGATTTGTAACGTGGTATGCTGCCACTTCTTTGTCATGGTAAGACTTCATGGATAGCAACATTTTGGGGGGATTTTTTGGTTATTTTTTTTAATCCATTGGGAACTAGATAACCCATTTGTCTTAAATGATAGGCTTATGTATTTTATTTTTTGAGGAAAAGCCAGTATATTTAAAAAATTCATTTCAGCCCAAGTAATTCTTGGGTATAGACAATAGGGTATAAGAGACAATCCTCAATAATCATAATTCTGATTCAGATGAAGTATTTTGAATATAAAGTGACAGTAGAAAATGGCATAGATTTCAATAACTTTAAGAACCAATCTTCCATTGTCTGAGCAAACTCTTTGGCTGGTAGTTATTGAATAAGCATGTTTACTCTGATTTTACACAGGAAAAAGTATCATTTTATAGCAAACTGAGGATCTATGAATAAAAAAGGAATTATTAATGTTCAAATAGTACATTCTAGAAGTAGATCAAACTGGAAGGTTATTTCCTGCATTTTCAATTGAATAAAGTATTTGATTTTATTACAAATAGCAAAAATTGAATCATTTTTAGGATAGTGTTAAAAAGAAAGAAAGTGTCACTCAAGAGCCTTAATGTAATCTTAACATATTCAAATAAACATTCATAATAACTGAGTTGCTTTTCTGAAAGGAACATAAAAGTAGTGAAGCTCTACTGTGAGTTGCCATCCAAATTTTCTATTTTCAGGTCTGTTTCTGACATGAACAGGCTGTCATAAATTGAAAAGAATTATTATGAAATAAGCTTAGTAAGCAGCCTGCTGATGGATCAGAACATATTATCCAGGATTCTTAGTCTGGTACAAGTCTGATCTACAGACAGTAGGGAAATCCCAGCTAGCAAATGGAATATCAACTGGCATTGATACACATCCCATGCAGAGAAAGTTTGTGTCAGGGAGGTTGATGGCATCAGACATGGGACTTAGTCAAAAAACATCAGACCCAGATGGACAGGGAGCAAATTAGAAATATGCTTTAGACAATTTTGTCTATTGTGACAGTCAAAGAGACATTAGTGAAAAAACAGATTTCTAGACTCCATTAAGACTTACTCAATCAGCAGT
>PITA01026985.1:0-21747 GCA_004023965.1 Spilogale gracilis
TTGAATATGGGAGAGACTAAATTCCTAAGAAAAGGCTTAACATAGCCAAGAAACTGAAACTGATATACATAAGCAGAGGAGGCCACTGACACTAATCTTGACCACAGCCCGGAGTTATTCAGATAAGGTATCGAGAGACAAATCTTGAGGATTGAGGTGTCACCGAAGTAACGGTAGAATTTCAAGGAGGAAGTGGTGGTCATAAGTGTCAAGTGCTACTAAAATACCAAGAATAAAAAGGACAAAAAAGTATAGTTTGCGTTTAAGAGACTTGAAAGTTATCAGTGATATTTATGAGCATTGTTTTAGAGGAGTTCTGAGACTTGAAGTCAAATTGGAAGGTGGAGAGGTGAGTAGAAGAGAAAGGAATTGAGATGCAGTTATAGACTATAACCTTCAAATGAGCTGTGAAGTGAGTAATAAAACAGTAGCTAGAGGAATATGGGGATATGAGAACTAGGAAGTATTCATTTTAGATGAGAGATCTTTGAACAGGTTAAAAGCTGATGGGAAGAATTCAACTAGAAGGGAGAGCCTATATAGCCAAGAGAGATGATATAATATAATAGATGATGTTAAGTTTTTGAGATCCACAATGACCCCAAACCCAAGAATCATCTTAGAATAGACCTGATATGCCAGGTTCACCTGGAAAAGACACTATTTGAAGATAGCCTCTGGATTTAATAAACCCAAGGTTTACCAAATTAGCCTGAAGTTTGAAAGGGAGAGAAAGGTGGGTTTCCATTTGCTCCTTCTTTGACTCTAAGGAATTAAAAGTTATAGTAGACATTTCATCAAGCCTTGAAAAATAAGGAAAGGAGCAGGTGGTGAGGATGTCTAATATTAAAATGAAAAACTAGACCTGGCCACTAAATTTGTTGAAAATGAATCTAGCTAGCTTTGCCATAAGTTAAAAGAGATGGGTAGTCAGGCAGCTAGGTTTTACCTCAAGTTGGACTTGCAAATACTGAAAGCTGTCACCAAATAAATTAATGTAGCACCAACACTTTAGCTGGGGAAGAATACCTAGAGCCATAGATATTGGTGTGCCTGGAAAAGGCCAGAATTTAAAAAATAAAATAAAAATAGCTCTGACCAGTGAACAGCACCCCCCTGACACCTCAAGTGCATGCCATTCCTTTTGTGTCCATTTTGAGGACTCTCCACCAAGACTTCTAAGACATGAATCACTGGGAAATGCTTTGGGGAGATGATAATGGTAATTGTGCTGAGTACCCATGATTAGCTGTCTGGTCTTATATTCATATCAATAACTTAATCAAAGACTCAGTAGCCAAGCTGACCTCACTGATTGCCTGTGTTGGCTGCCAACAATTTCATCAAGGAGGAGAGAAATGGGGAAACTGGAGGCAGATAGTGTTGTGATTTATATGGAGTCATGAAGGTAGTGTTTTTGTCAGTGGGATCTGTGAATAGATGCTGTGGGTAGCTGGATGTGGTGGAGATTTTTCAAAAATTGGCAGGCATGTTACATTTGGAAATTCTCCAGGGAAACATCAGAGACTTAATAAATTATTACAGTTTTCTGTTCTTGCTTTCTGTGACATCTTTCTCCTCTATGCTTTATCAATGTTTGTTTCTCAGTATGTGTTTGTTGCTGTTCTTATTTTTGGAAAATACAAGATAACCTCCAAATTAGTACATGGCATCTAGGAGTGATTCTCTAGTCCTTTTCCTGGACACAGACCCACAATATAACCCCCCTTTTGGGCTTGTGCCAAAGTTCTTGTGCATAGGTACTTGGCCATGTATTCCTTTTGAAAACCCCTACTCGAAGGTGTATAGCCTCATCATAGGCCATTGCCTGGGTAAAGGAAAGAAGTGGGTGGGTGTGGACAGGAAGTCAGAGCTAGTTTATAATGTATAATTTCTTGTGTTAACACTAAGGGCTCACTTGTTGGCTCTGTAGTTAAGTAGGTTTTTTCCTGGAGGAGAAATAGTCTTACCAGCATCTTTGGACTGCTTTCCCAGTTCTTACCACTACTCCTGTATATCTTCCCCTGGAAGCTATGAAATAGGCAGGATGGCTTCTCAAGACTTTATATGAATGCCTCTTTGATGTTACTCCTAGGAGCTTCTGGAATAGGTCAAGAGAGATGCCCTAAAAAGCCACACTATACATGAGGTTAAGTCACATACTCTTTTCTTTCCCATCTCAGATTGCGCTCTGTTATGTTGTTCGCCCAAGCCAACCAGAGGGTCCTAGAAGACACCCAGGAAACAGCACTATCTAATGGGAAAGTAGGCTCTTCTTCCCAGAGACATTTGCATCATCATCAAACAACAGTGTAGCAGTGTGTGAGGGTCGCCTTTGAGATTAGTATCAAAACCGTAATACATGGGCAGCTGCCGTTGTCTCAAATATAAAGGACAAATGGTTCCACGTAGGTGAGGGTTTATTCATAAACATCAGCAATTTGGGAGTTAAAGGGAAATTTTCCTTTAACTATTGACAGTGGTAATTTCACCTGAGCCCGATGCTTCTGAGAACAGTGATGATTAAGAAATGTCCTACATCCATTTGTGTACTAGGAAACAGCTTACTGCAGAGTCACCTCCCCCATGTGACTCATGTAAGACTCACGAATGATCTACATGCTTACCTATGACAAGGCCAGATGCAGACACTCCAAGATCCCATTCTTTGTCTCATAAATGATTAGTGAATGTGCCCCATGGATCAGCCTGGACAAAATGCTTGCTAATTTGAATTCAGTTAAGCCCAGAGACCTCCGCTCAAACCTGAGGTCCAGTAAACATCGGAATAAGGAATAATCCCTCCTTAATGGTGCTTCCTGAGAATCTGGCTGCAAAGAAAACCTTTCTTGCTCAACTGTTAGATAATGCCACCTGCTTACTCCCCTCTACCCACTCCTTCCAGACTTGTTTATTCTTCCCTATTAAAAGGGAAGCCTTTTCTGCCTGACCTTTAATGAGGCAGAGGCTTAGAGATCTTATGGTTAGAACATTGCCCCTATTGCACTCATGCCCTTCCTCTTCTAAAATAATTTTTTTTTAAAGTCTCAGACTGGAATGATTTACTCAGCAGGCATGTGAACAATATTACATCACAGATGGTTCCTCTGGTTAGGTTGCTAGCTGAGTGCTGGGGAGACCTTGAAGAAGCAAGATCGAGCTTGGCCAGCAAGGAGCTCCCCCTGGACTCACCGCCAGCAGTGAGGGAACCACTGTCACAAGGCATGGGCTCCCTCACACAGCAGCTGGGCCCATCTCAGGTGGAACGCTGGGCAGGTGCCACCTGGGTGGGGATCTTGGTCCCCTGGAGCTGTACCACCTGGGGGATGCCCCTTTCTTGACCACACGGGCTCTGGGCCCTGCAGGAGACTTCTGCCCGGAGTTGGGATGACTTTGCCCTGTATGCTGCAGACACCGCCTCCACAACTTTCTTATTCCAAAATCACACACCCAAACCACTGCTAGGCACACACAGAAATACAATTATGGGGGGTAGAAAGTACCTCCAGCAATACATCTATAAAACTCTGCCCTAAAATACCTGCATATTAAACTACGTAGGACAGTTAAGCTTTCAAAGGGAGAAGATCAAAGTGCTGTTGTCTTTTAATTTAATCCTTTTGTTGCATGAAGAATCTCAAGAGGGATGAGACAGATCAAAATCAAAATAAAATAAAATAGTTTATTAAAAATAAATAAAGTCTCTCCTTATCAAAGTATGGATGTGTTTTAATTTGACACTATTTTATTATTTAACATTGCGTATATTGAACATGACTTTTTCCTGGTGACCTGGCTTCCTCCTGAGACCGTAAGTTATGGTGTTGTGCTCCAGAGGTGGTTCCTGAGGGTAAAGCTAATTCTGGGTGGGATGTTGGCTCATCTGGCACTAATAGTAGAGCCAGTTTATTTTGGGGGATGGATCAACTACTTTTCTTTCATGTACTTTTGAGTTAACATTGAGTCCCTTTGGGTAGGCTATAATGGAAGCCTTTCATTGGCTGGAAACAAAACAAAACACTGTTTAAAAAACAATCAAAGTTCACATATACATTCATTTATATCTGTATCTGTGTATCTCGTGGCTACTTTCTACATAAGAGTTTGTATTTTATATATACACATATATATAAATAAATGTGTATATGGATATATATATATATATATCCAACTACTGTATTTAGAAATTAATCATAAGAATCATATGTGAGCTAATTTTCTGAAAGGCTACTGAGATATAACACAGGCATTTGGCTTCCATCTTATTATTACCCCTGACACTTGCAAATGTTAGCAGAAAAAAAGAATTAACCAACTGCTAGCATAATCATTTAATTATACCTATAGTATCCAGAAGAACATGTAGGTATAGTCCTTTTTCAGAACACACATAGGGAAAGAAATAGTTAAGGATAGAAGAAAACCATCCTGCCATGAGGCATGAAGAGCACATGCTATCAAAATTATCCCCATTTTATACATAGAAAAAATGAGATCTGAAAAAATGATTTGCATGGTGTCACCTTACTTGCAAGAGGTAGAGCCCCAACTGAATAGAGTTATTCTATCGTCTAGTCTAGGGATCTGACCAGTACACCATGAAGCTCTCCCTCTAATGAGTTCCAGGCTACAACAACCAGAGAAGAGTTTCAGTTTTAGTCTTTGTTACTCGTTTCACTGTTAGACTCTGCAACTTGTCGCCCCCATTGCTGCTTTCAGCACCAGAGGCCACTGGTCTTCTTCCTTCTCTAGCCAGCCTTCTTTTTTTTTTTTTTTTTTATTGTTACTTAATTTTTTTCCCAGTGTTCCAAGATTCATTCCCCATTCCCCACACCCAGTGCTCCACGCAATAGGTGCCCCCAGTACCCACCACCAGGCTCTCCCATCCCTCCACCCCCATCCCTCCAAGTCCCTCAGTTTGTTTCTGTGTTCAAAGTCTCTGTTGTTTCGTTTCTCTCCCTGGATTACCCTGCTTCCCATTTACTTTCCTTCTCCCACTGCCCTCCAGGTTACCCCTCATGCACCGCAAGTAAGTGAAACCATGTGATACTTGACTTTCTCTACTTGGCTTATTTCACTCAGCATAATCTCTTCCAGTCCAGTCCATGTTGCTACAAAAGTTGGATATTCATCCTTTCTGATGGAGGCGTAGTATTCCATTGTATATATGTACCACAACTTCTTTATCCATTCGTCTGCTGATGGGCACCTTGGCTCTTTCCACAGTTTGGCAATTGTGGCCGTTGCTGCGATGAACATTGGGGTACATATGGCCCTTCTTTTCACCACATCTGTATCTTTGGGGTAAATGCCCAGTAGTGCAATTGCAGGGTCATAGGGTAGCTCTATTTTTAATTTTTTAAGGAATCTCCACACTGTTTTCCAAAGCTCTAGCCAGCCTTCTTAATCAATCATATCTGAGCTCATTCCTGACATCCAGCTAGGCAGGGGTGTCATCTCCGTCTGTCCATTGTCTTTTGGGGGTATGTCTGAGCCTCTGAGAGGCTAAAACTTTCTTGACAGAAATGCAGAGAAAGAAGGAATACCGTGTTCCTCTTTCAACTTCCCAGCTTTTCTGGAGTTCTTCCTTAGCTTCTGAAGGAAAGCATCTTAGATATTGTAATAGTATTGTTTTTACCTCAATATCCATTCTATCATCAAACGATCTCAAGATAAACGGTGTGCATAAGCATGCATTTTACCTTATGCAGTGTAGCCAAATCTCTTTTGAGAATTACATGGACTACAGATCTATTTTGTTCCATGGAGATGGCATTTTCATTTCAGAGAGATGGAGTGATAACCCCAGAGCCTCACTTGGTAAGGCGCATGCCAGACTTAGAGCAGAATACAGCCCACCTTTAGTTGAGTGAACCTCTCTGGGTGCTGTCCAACGTCCGATCATGCTCTCTGTAAATGCAAAGATATCATGTATATTATAAAGAGACCACAAACGTACTCAAAGTATGCAGGCTTTGCCATTTATCCTAACTCTTCCTAATTGCTACTGTCAGGACAACAAAACAAATATAAGACATAGTCCCAACACAAGGAGTTATCAATCTTGTCATTGAAGGAAGAGCAGAATTCTTCCATTTAGGGTAAATTTCATTCTAGGCACTTTAAATGTGAAATGTAATAAGATATTTAAAGATCATTTCACTAACACATAAAGGAAAATATGAACACATGCACATTAAATTGCAGGTCTCACAATTTTATACTAAGGAAATGGTAATTAAAGTAAGTTCAAAATGATGCTTGCTGACTGGCATCAGAAGAACTGAATAGTGAACCTATAAAAATAATACTGAAGAGCTAATCAGGCTTAAGCCCCCCTCTGCTGCCCCCACTTCTCTCTCCCTCTCTGGATATGCCTATCTCTTGCTTTGCTTTTTTTCTCTTTGCTTTCCTCTTTCTGTGCCTTTCATGAAACACAGAATTTTTACATTGGGCAGAAAGGTTCCAATTCCCTTTAGTAATAACATAGACTGAGAATATATTTGTTTTTGGAGGGAAGAAACATTCACGTTGCAAGTGTAGAAAAGAAAGAAAGAACTTTGACTTTGGGTGAAGACAGCCAAGTCCTTCCTTCAGTGAAGGTAAATAGGCACAAAGAGGATATGGGTTTGACTGTATAGCAATGGCTTCTCCTAATATGGATCTTGGGAGAAAAATGACAAAGTTTATGGTTCAGGGGCTGGTAGCAGACCTTAACATCTTGAAGATTGGAAAACCAAGGAGCTCTCTGAGGGTTAAATGAGATAAGCACACACATAGCAGATGCCTTTAGCCATCTGTGGTGGGGAAGAAACAGAGTTTCCAGCAATGCATGGTTGAAGAGTTTGAGAACACCCAAAGCTCCCAGCAAAGTGGTATGGGAGCTCCCTCACAAAACTGGGTGATGGTTGCATTTAGGTGTGACAGCCTCATCAGTGGGCCTCCCTTGGGAAGACTGGTTGGAAAGGGCAAAGTTAGCCCAGAGCTGGGTTTCTGAGTGTGGTGAGAAGACCACAAGCCCACCTAGAAATCTCCTGAGGTGCCTATGAAAACACAGATTCTGGAGATTCATTGCACAAACACTGGAAATTTGGGGGTAGGGTCAAAGAATCTGCACTTTGTTTATTCGTATACAACTGAATATTCTTTTTAAAATTTTCTCCTTAAATTAAAAAAAAATAAAATGTATGGAGCATCTGGGTGGTTCAGTTGATTGAGTGTCTGACTCTTGGTTTCAGCTCAGGTCATGATTTCAGGGTCATGGGATTGAGCCGCACATCAGGTTCTGCACTCAGTGGGGAGTATGCTTGGGGATTCTCTCTCTCCCTCTCCCTCTGTTCTTCCCCTCACTCACACACATGTGTGCTCTTGTGCTCTCTCTCTCAAGTAAATAAATAAATCTTTTAAAAATGTGTTCATTTTTTTTTTTTGGTGTTGATTTTTCTTTTTTTTTAATTTATTGTTTTTTATTGTTACTAAAATTTTTTTTCCAGTGTTTCAAGATTCATTCCCCATTCCCCACACCCAGTGCTCCACGCTTTAGGTGTCCCCAGTACCCACCACCAGGCTCTCCCATCCCTCCATCCCCCTCCCTCCAAGTCCCTCAGTTTGTTTCTGTGTTCAAAGTCTCTATTGTTTCGTTTCCCTCCCTAGATTACCCTAGTTCCCATTTGTTTTCCTTCTGCCACTGTCCTCCAGTTTGCCCCTCATGCACCGCAAGTAAGTGAGACCATGCGATACTTGACTTTCTCTTCTTGGCTTATTTCACTCAGCATAATCTCTTCCAGTCCAGCCCATGTTGCTACAAAAGTTGGATATTCATCCTTTCTGACGGAGGCATAGTATTCCATTGCATATATGTACCACATCTTCTTTATCCATTCATCTGTTGATGGGCACCTTGGCTCTTTCCACAGTTTGGCGATTGTGGCCATTGCTGCGATGAACATGTGTTCATTTTAACCGAGAATGCAAATATGATTTCAAAAAGCAAATCTTACCTGACTCCTCGGTTTCTTCTACCCTGAGGTAACAATGTTAGTAGCTGGGTGAGCACCCTTTCACCCCATTCTCCGCATTACCTGTTCAAACATATGTACGGTCCTTGGAGGGGTCTTATTTTTGCTTCTGTTGTTTATTTTTATCAACTGGGTCCTCTTACACATATTGTTTTGAAATTTATATTTCTCAAGTCATAATAGAAGACTCTCCAAGTTTTAAAAAAGTATATATATGTTTGTATGCACACACACACACACACACACACACACAAATATGTATGTGTCCGTTTGCTTAGAAATGCAGTTCAATAGATGATAAACTCCATCTAAGGCCAAATACTGCCATAGTAGTTAATCAGTACCATAAGGGAAAGTTGAAAAAAAAAAACCTCTGGGGACAGATAGAGATAGAGATACAGATATAAATTGATAGATTTTTAAAAATTTATTGATCCATTCATTCCTTACACTTGTATAATTTCCCATGGTGTGTATATGTTCAGATATTCAAGCATTTCTCCATCAATAAATATCCAGGGAACTTCCTAATGTTGTTATGTATTTTATTGCCATTTTAAACATTGTCTTTATTTTGGGGGAATGCAGAATTGGCATTTCTGGATCAAAATCTGTATTCATTGTTATTGTGAGTATTATAATCTTAATTTCTTAAAAGCTTAAAGCAAATTACAGTTGATTAGGATTCTGCTTAATTAAATGCTATGAAGTCATCGTGAACACTGCAGTAGTGAATGCTAAATCATTAGCGGAAATACAAGATTAGGTTCCTGTGAGCTTCTGATTCCAACATTTTCATCAACCAATCAATACGTAACCTTGTTTTATGTGTGTTTCTGTTTAAAGGCAGCATATTTTTTTTCTCTATTGTTGATTCATTAACATCGAACTCACAACCAACACTATAATTCAAGCCTGGACAAAGCTGATCTAACAAACATTTTTTTCTCTGAAAGCACTTCAGCACCATGCTTGGAGGCCATCTAAAACAACAAAATCACACACAAAAATAACCCTGCAGAAAACATGCACTAAGTAGATGGCAAAATGGACATTTGTTTATGGTGTGAGAGCTGAAATGAGAAAGTTGAAGATTGCCTTTTTTGACCTCAGCTGGAAAAGTGCACAGGGAATGACTCAAATTTTCACCATTTTGCACCTATTCATGAATGACCACAGGTAACTGAAAAAAATCACTGTAAGTATTGATTTTGAGGTTACAAATAAATTTCAGGGAGTAGGTGAATTTGTAAATACAAAATCTACAAATAATAAGGACCGATTGTATTCTCACCAGTAAAGTGTTTTTCATACTCATGATCCTTCATCTTCACTGAATGTTCTCATTTTTTAAATATATGTGAAATTTTTGTGAAAAATAATTTCTTGCTGTTAACCACTAATGAAGTTGGGAGTGTTCTCTTGCATTTATTGTACATTTGAGTGCAGTCTTTGACCACTACCTGTTCATGTGCTTTGCCTTTTTTACTGTTAAGTAGCTTATTTTTTTATTTTATTTTAATCAATTTGTACAAACATTGCATCTTAGGGATGTCAACTCTTAGTCATGTTATGCAGATATTTTTTCTTTTTTTTAAGATTTTATTTATTTATTTGACAGAGAGAAACACAGCTAGAGAGGGAACACAAGCAGGGGGAGTGAGAGAGGGAGAAGCAGGCTTCCCGCCAAGCAGGGAGCCCGATGCGGGGCTCAATCCCGGGTCTCCGGGATCATGACCTGAGCCAAAGGCAGATGCTCAATGACTGAGCTACCCAGGCGCCCCTGCAGATACTTTTTCACTCTATTTTTTGTCTTATTTTTTGGTTTGAATATCTTTGTCACATTCTTTAATAACCAAGTATGTACCTTTTATAATTTGAGGTCCTTTATCTTCTTATATTTCCAAGATCATCTAAATTCAAATTTTCATTCCATGTTTTTAGGATATAATTTATATTTTAATCTGGAATTAACATTGCATCATTGAGATCAGCCATCCCATAGAAGAGAAAATAGAAACCTGGTAAGCTGCAAGTTAGAAGTGTCCATTCAAGCACTAAGCACTACACAAGGAAAAGGATACTGAGCTCAAAGACATGATCTTTGTGTCTGCATGGTGTTTCTCTTAAATCAATTAGGACTCCATGTTAGACAGCCAAAGTAAAATGGCATAACTAAAACAAATCCATTCACTCACCTCCCTGGAAAATCCAAGGTAGATTGGGTTTTCAAGTAGTTTTGATCCAATAACTCAATGTTATTTCAAGGACGCAGTTTTTTCTGTTTGTGTTCAGCCTTCCTCAATATCCACATTAACCTAAGTTGGCTTTTTTTCATGTTCATAAGATGTTTACCAACAGCAATAATGAAGGCTATATATTCTTTCTCATGCGTGGCTAGGGTGGACATACTTCTACATGGGTGTGGTTCTTCTGTAGTGGTTGACAGTGTTTCTAGGATCTAGAACCAAGTAGTGTTAGTGTCATATAATGAGGATCATTGTCAGTGTGTGACGTGGTTGAGTGTTTTTTCCTAGCTGAATTGTTTCTATCTGCAACATTCAAGCCTGTTTCCAGGCCCTCAAGCAATTCTGTGAGCTACCTAATATCTTTTATTAATTTCTTTCTACTTTGCCTGGTCAAAGTAGATTCTGTTTTTGCAACTAAGTATAGTAATTGGTGCCTGAAATGTTTTCATATAGCAGACTGTCAAGGAAAGAGGAATCTTGGATTAGTTATTTAATCTAGTTGGGTTTGAATATGCAGTGAAATATTTTCTTAAACATTAGCTATGGTTAACTGAAGGGGAAGTGCCTTTTGAAGGTAAGACTCATGGGCTCAAGTGGCTGCTTTCGTATAATATTTCAAAGAAATGTGGTTGCATTGGCTATGTGTAACTGTGCTAGAGAACTCAAGGAAATAAAAAGAAAACAGGCTGAAGGTTTTCAATTCTTGTGTCAGTGTAGGTTCATAAAGACAGGGGCAATTTCCCTTTTTTCCCCCTTTTTTAAAAAAAGATTTTGTTTATTTATTTGAGAGAGAGAAAGAACCTACCCAAGCAGAGGGGAGAGGAAGAGAGGGAGGGAGAAACAGACTCCCTTCTGAGCAGGGAGCCTGGTGTGGGGGCTCAATCCCAGGGCCCTGGATCATGCCCTGAGCCAAAGGCAAACTCTCAACCCTCCGAGCCACCCAGGTGCCTGACAAGGGAGTTTTCTATGCCTGGTCTGAAAGAATATCATCCCAAGACATAGTATCGGGACACAGAGTTGATGAAGCTGAGCAATCAAACATGTGTTCTGATATTATGCCTTGTTGAATTACAATATAGACTGAATTCACAGACTTACTAGATCCCTTAAATGAAAGTTAGGGCATGGAGAAGGGAAAATGGATCCCTGAGAATTGAAATGGAGATACTTGGAAAGATTCAGATGGCTCACTCATACCTGAAGACCTTATAAGAGAATGCTGATTCTTCATTACCCACACCTATGACCCCCCTGACATTGCTTCCATTTCTCTATCTGAAATCAAATCCCAGTATATTACACAAAGCTAATCACAACGTCATATCTTGAAAGAAAAATATTTCCTCTATTATTATTCCTATTGTAATTTTTTACATGTCAAAAGAATTTACAATATTTCTTAACGTTTATTCACAAAGATCTGCATGATGTTATCCATTACATACTTTAATTTACTTTCTAACTACCATGAACATCTGTTTTTGCAATGACTCAGCTAAAATACTACATTTTCTAAACTTTCTAGCATCTAGGGATGGCCATGTGACATAGTTAATGAGACACCATTGTAAGTCTATTGATTCTTTCTTTAAAAGTTTTGCTGCTTTCCAAGGTGCTGTTCCTTCTTGTACCTTCGTCTTTCCTACCGTCTGAAAATGGTCATCATTTCTGAATCTATAGAAGTCATGTTATGTTTATGAGGAAAAAGCCAGGATAAGACCTTAGTTCCGACTTTTTTAAGACTGAACAAATGACAGCGGTTACCCACTACTACTTTTCTTTATTACTTGATGGACAGGCAAAGAAAGGAGGAAGAAACCTAATTTATTTAAATCATTGTTTAGTTGAATTTACTTTTATGTTCAGCCACACAACATCATGAACAGGTGATGTGGCAGATGGGAAGCATCTATTTTCCCCATAAAAAAGTAAAAATTCTTGGGGCGCCTGGGTGGCTCAGTTGGTTAAGCGACTGCCTTCGGCTCAGGTCATGATCCTGGAGACCAGGGATCGAGCCCCACATCGGGCTCCCTGCTCAGCGGGAAGCCTGCTTCTCCCTCTCTCACTCCCCCTGCTTGTGTTCCCTCTCTGGCTGTGTTTCTCTCTGTCAAATAAATAAAATCTTTTTTTTTAAAAAAAAGTAAAAATTCTTGAGATTTACTGATTGGGCCAGTTTTGATTCCATACTAACCTCACATTTGATTACATTAGCAAGAGGAATGCTGTGTGTTAATTGGTTTAAGCCAGTAACAACCCTGCCTTGGAACTGGAGTCAGTCCCATTAAACATCCTTGCTTGCAGCTCCACAGGGTAGAAGTGCTAACAAGAAGAAAAAGGGGAGGTTGGATGTAAAGTAGATGGGTAGTATGTCCACTCATCTCTGTTGTGGATATGCCATTGAATTATATTACTAATTACTCTTACTCTGCTTTCATGATTACTGAGCAGTCTGCTGGTTAGATTTGACTCCCATAGAATTTGTAACAGAGTGACAGGCACTACTGATATGAGTCTTGAAGTCTGATTGCCTGTTTAGTTAATATATTTACAAAGATCTCATGACTCAGCAGCTCTGAACTTAGTTAATGTAAGTCCTTTATCCCTACCTTCATGATAGGGATCTGGTCTGCCTGTAATAAAACAGGTTTGAGTCTAGGAGGTTAAGGACCACATCCCAGACCAGGGAATATTCAGGTAAATGGCACCTATAAGCCATCCTGGCATCCAGCCCACTTGCCTTCTGGGGAATGCTCTCTTCTGCACTTCTTAGCATCTACTTGAACCCTTGAAACTGTTGTGAGTACAATGAATGTTGCATTTTCCTTATGAAAGATTTCAGCAGTAACTTTTGCCACATCTCCAGAAGAACCCAAGATACAATGCAGGGTGGGACAAATCCAGTTCATATCTTCATAGAGTCAACATGATTCAGGAAATTTCACTACTATAAAATGGAACCACTTTGATGAGCTGCAGTTAAATTTAAGGATTATATAACCAGTGTAACCAGGATTATTACCTGTATTGTAGAAAGGGAGTATGAGTTTGCAAAAGTAAGGTCAAATGGATTCTGTAATCCTTATCCCACAAGTACTCCAGGAAAAAATCTGGGTTCTACATAACTGGATAATATTTATTGAGTATAATATGGTATACATATAATAGAAATTTTATCAAAAATAATAACTAGGATGATGAGAGTTCTAGACTGGAAGAGAGGAGCCCTAAGGACTGGTTTTGTTTACTGTGGGTGCAATTGAGAATCAGTCACCTCAGATGAATGATCTTCAATTCTCCTTTCAGCTCCAAAACAGTAATCATGATGATTAAATGTTTCCTGAGCAATTTTATCTATCTCATTAATTCACTTAAAAAGGCCTCTCTTCATATCACAAAGACCTACTTTATTGTGGGGTTTTTGAACAAATTATAACAAATTTTGTGTTTGTGGAATCCAAATTAATGAGGTTTAACTGCATGCTAATTAAAACTCCTTAGAATTCTATACAGACTTTCCCTTCAAGAATTCAAATTTGTTGATGAAATTTTCTCATTAGTCTTCACAGTGAGCTTGGGAAACAAATGATCAGACTATCAACAATAGAAAGAATAATTCTGAGCTATTCTTCCCAGTTTTTCTAGGGAAGGCAGTAATAGAACAACATAGAAACCTAATGTTCTGGTTTTAGCATCCTACACATAATTTACTCTCTTAAGGATATTCTTGTAATGATTTAAAACCAAACTGAAAGGTAGCAGTGAAGCTCAATTAGTGGATTCATTAGTCAGGTCTTGATTGTCACCTCTGTTAGACTGACTTAAAGTATTCATTCATTAGAGTCATGAGTCCCTGTCCTTGAGAAGATGAAATCTGTGTTCAACTTCTAATGAATGTGTTAAGTAATGTCTCTGATGAGAACACATATTAGTTGTGGTTCAAGGTGGTGTGGCCCACTTAAATGCCATTAGTGCCGATATAGCCTGAGAAGTTTGGAATGGCAGGGACAGGTGATACTACCCAATCTAGTAATGGAAAAGGACAGTTTAGAAGACCAGACCTCCCAGAGTCAGAATGGAAGGTGTTTTATACCTGAGGGAAAAGGTAAAAGCTTCAACCCATCTAGAAGGAAGGGACTTTTTGCAATGGAAGGAAGGTTTTCATTAAGCCTGTTCTATGCCACATATGATGGGAAGACCACCTGCATCAGAATTATTTAGGAAGTTTGTAAAAAAAGAAAAAAGTCACTCACTCCTTCGGCTACACTCCAGACCTCTGGGGGTAGGGCCCAGGAATCTGTGTAGTTAATACGCCTTATGGAATATTCTAGGCAAGCTTAAGTTTGAGAAACACCCCAGAGGATGCCTGCAAGAAGAGAGAGAAAAGCAAATTAGATGTGGCAAATACATCAGAGCACTTAGTAACAAAGTTTTTGGGAGCCAGTCAACTTGTATTTATTATTGACATTTTTGCCCTCAACAACAAAGTTACTGAGAGGGCAGGGGTCCAGTCTGCAACAGGTAACAAGAGAATGGATTTTTTGTCCTTTAGAGGTTTGGGTTTTTCTTTTCCTGTTCTCTGTGGTCTTGTTTAGTTATATGTGTTTGACTTGGCTATATAAAATAATTTTTGTGCTTCTTATTGTACATATAAGAAATATGGATGTGCTAAAACATTTTTTTCCTGCTTGTGAAAAGTCACACATAAGTAATTTGTGATAGCTTTTAAGGTACTTTATTTCAGGATTCTGATGAAGAACATGGATTCTGATTTATGCAAATCATAAGTATACATAGATGGATACAGTTTTATATTTAATTTCTGGTATAATTCATAGACCTCCCTCTGCACCTGGTCCCTGGAGCCCAGATTAAGAACCTCTGACTTATGAATCACCCACCAGTTGCTCTATAAACTCCAGTAGCCACACCTAACACACAACTAAAGTAGGGAGGAAAAGAGCATAATTTGTGTGGAACCATGGCTGATAGCAAACCTGAGGAATTCAGCATCCCTCAAGGTACAACTCAGATCTTCAAATCTGTCAGAATTGCCACAAAAGTATTTGCTTCCCCATAACATTAGAGGCTTACCTGGCTTGGGTGGCAAGTCTCAGATTCCCCTATTTTCTTATGAGGACCTGATGGGAATCATAATTAAAGACAGGTTTGATGTTGGGTTGCCTGAGTGGCTGAGTTCGTTAAGCAACCAACTCTTGATTTCAGCTCAGGTCATGGTCTCTGGGTTCTAGGATTGAGTCCTGCATCTGGCTCCCTACTCACTGGGAAGTCTGCTTGAGGATTCTCTCTCTCCCTCTCCCTCTGCCCTCCTCCCCCAAATAAATAAAATCTTTAATTTTTTTAATTTAAATTCAATTAATTAACATATACTGTATTATTAATTTCAGAGGTAGATTTTAGTGAATCATCAGTTGTATATAACACTCAATCCTTATTACATCACATGTCCTCTTTAATGCCTACCACCTAGTTACCATCCCCCCATCCACCTCCCCTCTAGCAACCCTCAGTTTGTTTCCTATAGTTAATAGTCTCTTATGGTTCTCTCTAATTTCATCTTATTTTATTTTTCCCTCCCTTCCTCTATGATCCTCTGTTTCATTTCTTGTTTCACATATGAGTGAGATCATATAATTGTCTTTCTCTGATTGACTTCTTTCACTTAGCATAATACCCTCTAGTCCCATCCATGTTGTTGCAAATGATAAGATTTCAATTTTTGATGGTTGAATAATATTTCATTATATATATGCCACACTTTCATTATCCATTCATTGTTGTTGTTGGACATCTGGGCTCTTTCCATATTCAGGCTATAGTGGATATTGCTGCTATAAACATTGTGGTACAGGTTCCCCTTGGAATCATTGTTTGTATCCTTTGGGTAAATGATTAATAGTGCAGTTGCTGGGTTGTAGGGTGGCTCTATTTTTAACTTTTTGAGGAACCTCCATACTGTTTTCCAGAGGGGCTGCACCAGCTTGCATTCCCACCAACAGTGTAGGAGGGTTCCCCTTTCCCTGCATCCTCATTAACACCTACTGTTTCCTGACTTGTTAATTTTAGCCATTCTGATTGGTGTGAGGTGGTATCTCACTGTGGTTTTGATCTGTATTTCCCTGATGCTGAGTGATGTGGAACATTTCCTACACTCCACTAATACATTAAATGCCGGGAGCCAGCCCCAGCAACAGTTAGGGTCCGAGGGTGAGAGAAGGCGTCGGCGCTTTCGAAGGTGAGGAGATCAAACTCAAAGATGGTGTAGGGATCTCCTGAAAACACTGTTCTCAGGGCTCTTTATTTATAGCAGAGAGTTACATATTTTTTCAGGTGGAAACCATATGAACAAAGAGTTTCTTTAAGTGATGGATCATCAATCTTGAGTGACAATAGTGACAATAATGTTTTTGAGAGTCCTTGCAAAAACAGGACGTGCCTTGTGCCTTTGAGGGTCTCACACAACAAAATGGGATGTGCCTATTTCTTTGAAGGGTCTATACAATAAAACAGGATGTGCCTGTTATATCCTAATCTATAGAATGATTGATCACAGGCAGGCATGTCCTGAGCAACAGATGGTTCCTGCAAATTCTTATCTCATTAGAACGTTTTACTTCTCCCTAGCATAGGGAGGTGAATGAATGGTCACACAAACAGGACGTTTCAATGTCCCTGACAATTAAACCCATGGTCAGCTTCAGGGTCTATATTTATATTTTTCCAAAATAAACAAAAGATGCTGTTTTCTAGCATTTGAAATTTGCATTCTTGATTAGTCTAGGGATATGTGAACGTAGGCCCATTATAGATAACATTTACTTATTTTTTTTAAACTGTTGACTTAGGAAAAAAGAAACATAGTCTATAATACCATTACCAAAAATACCTAATAGTCATAATTTAGAGTGTTACTCTAGCATATATTTTATACTTTTTCCCAGAAATAGGACAATTCTAAATGTAATCAAATCTTATTTTTTCCCTTAATATATCTTAAATATCTGTGTCAGCATATGTTGATGTGTTTACTGGTGGCTGGTATGTGTATACTGTATTAGACTAAGTGCCCACGAATGGATGCTTAGGCTCATCCTATAAGTTTGATTTTCTAATATCTTTCTGTGATTACAGCTGTTAACATTTGGGATTCTTGCTCCTGTTAGGACTAATCTTCAAGTTGCTGAAAAAAAATGAGTGGTTTGTAGTGTTTAGTCTTCTTGCTTAAAAGCAAATTCCTCATATCCAAGGATGTTTAGATGTAATTTTCACTTCATTCTGGAAAACTAAGAATAAATAAAAATCCAAATCTATAACCGATGCCCGCCCACCTTGACAAAGTAATCAACCTCAATCTCTCAAATTTCAAAGAGAAATAGCTGAATATGCCACTTAAATCATTGTTAATTAGGCATTTAACAGTTCCTAAAGAAAGTTATAAGTTGGCCTTCAGAACCAGTATTTCTAAAGAAAGGGCCATTTTAATTGGTATATTCTTATTTAGTGTTTTATATCAGAGGATAAAGTTTTAGAATTTAGATCATATCAAAGTGTACCAGACTAAGAATATGATTTCTTCTGTCTTCTAACTAGCTAAATGATGGCATGTAATTGGATATATCTGTGTGGGTCTCTGGGTGAAAAGAGAAACTGTTCTAGTGTCGTTGGTTTGGTACTATGTTTGGGGGCCTGGAGCTGCCCCTTTTATCATGGAAGGCCCCGCAGAGCCTACTACTCACAGCGTGGTCCATGGGTCCATAGTATCAGCCTCACCTGGAAGCTTGTTAGATGAGTAGAACCATGGGTTCACTCCATACCTCCTGAATAAAATTATCCTATTAGCAAGATTCCCCCACTATTTGATACACTTTAAAGTTTGAAAGCACTGCTAGACAGGACACCCAATAAATCAGACCAACCATATATATATATATATATATATATATATATATACACACACACACACACACACACACACACACCCTACATCTATGGCTCCCCACTAGATAAACAGCATTTCTGTTAAAGGAATTGATTTTTGCAGTAGTGTTTCTAAAGGGACTTAAAATATGAAGATATTGTATGTGCCTTAATGTTAGAATGCATGTGTTTAATCAAACTGACGTAAAGGAACATTTACAAAGAATGAATCTTATTTCTCATTTTTTTCATAATAAAATTAGATGCTTGCAGATTAGAAAACTACTCCAGTGTGAAATATTAGAACGAGAGAGAGAGAGAGAGAGAGAGAGAGAGAGAGAAAGTGAAGGTACTTAGCAAACCCTTGGTATTTTGGTTGATGGTGTTCTTAAAGGTTTTAGAGCTTCTTCCCAACACCAGCTGTTCAACAAACTATTCATGACCACCTACTGTGTTCCAGGTACTTAATTGGAGATGTGTGTGTGGGTGGAGTAATTCCTGCACCAAAAATCATAAAGCATAACTGTCCAGAGATTAGAGAGGGTACCTGATTTTGCCTGAAGGTGCCAGGGGGGCTTAACAGTGGAAGGGGCATTTGAACTGAATCTTGGCTGGATGATCTTTCCCAGGAGGAAAGAACACATGAAATACCATTAAGAATGAATATAAATATACAAAGATAGGCTGCTATGTTAGTAAATGTGTTTGTCATCTTGGTAGTAGGGAGCTGCTCAGGGATTTTAATCAGAGGTGTGACCTGATAAGATTGTATATGGGAAAGATAATTCTGATATTTAGAGGAAAAGAGGTAAGGTGGGGGGGAGATCAACAAATACATTGTCACAACAGTGTGAGTGGTAGAAGATGAGCTTGAAGGAAGGCAGTGAATAGGGCAAAGGTAGTGGGAAGACTGAGTTCGGAGAGATGTTAGAAGTGAAATTGACGGGATTAAGGACAGAGAAAAGAGGATAGGGAGAATAAAAGGACAAGACAGACCAAGATTCTAACTAGACTATTATGATAGCTATTGATGCCATTAAATGAAGATAGAAATACAAGATTTTTTCCTGCTTTTTTTCACTTTTGTTCTATTACAATTAGATCTTGTTTGTATGTTACCTTCTTTTTTTTTTTTAAAGATTTTATTTATTTATTTGACAGAGAGAAACACAGCTAGAGAGGGAACACAAGCAGAGGGACTGAGAGAGGGAGAAGCCCGATGTGGGGCTCGATCCCGGATCTCCAGGATCATGACCTGAGCTGAAAGCAGTCGCTTAACCAACTGAGCCACCCAGGCGCCCCTGTATGTTACCTTCTATGTGAGATCATTGTAGATACATTGGTAAGAAATAATGCAGAGATCCATATACCCCTAACCTGATTTCCCCCAGTGATACCATCTTACAAAACTATAGTAAAACAAGCTCTTCTAAAAGTTGTATGATCTGGGGTCACCTGGGTGACTCAGTCCATTAGGCATCTGACTTTTGGTTTCAGCTCAGGTCCTGATCTCATTGGTCGCTCTGTCTCTTAAATAAATAAGTAAATCTTAAAAAAATATATCATATGATCCATGAACAATTTTGAGTTAAAATAGCCATATACTTAATGTCAGTTTTTATTTTTTATTTTTTTAAACATTTTATTTATTTTGAGAGTGTACATACACACATGCCCACATGAGTAGGGGAAAGGTCAGAGGGAGAGGGAGAGAAAGAATCTCAAGCAGACTCCACACTGAGTGCAGAGCCTGACCCGGAGCTCGATCCCATGACCCTGAGATCATGGCCTGAGCTGAAATCAAGAGTTAGACGCTTAACTGACTGAGCCACCCAGACACCCCAAAAGGCTGATTTTTAAATGACTAATTCCCTGATCCATCACTCTTATCCCCATCCCATCCAATGGCTCTGAGTACCAGCCCCTGTTCCCTTTCTGTCCTGGTAGAACAGGTCTTGACTTTGGTGTATAAAATCACATCGCTGGGGGTTAGTAGATGCCTAGTGTCCATCTGACCCTCTCAGGGCTAGAGTGGTCTCACAGAGCTAGCTTCTGACATCTGCTTGTAGGGACTGCAGACTCAGCAGTGCTCTTTACCATACTGTTAAAACATGTGACATGTCATTGACGTTGGCCTCAGATCTCCCCAGATGACTGGTAGAGTCTTTTAGTTCTTGTTCCAAATTTCTGGGAAATCTGTTCCTATAGTATTTAAGACTTTGGTATGCAAGTGACAGATGCACAGATTAAATTAAGAATCACAAGCGTATTGGCTCACTGAAATGGGAAGTCCAGAGATAGAGCTCCCCTAAGAGAGTTCTAAGCCTCAAACAATATGATCAAGACTCTCTTTCCTCCTCCTCTTTGCCCATCTGTTGACCTTATGCTCATCATGGTATGGTTTGTATGGTCACTGGTAGAGCTAAATTCACAGCCTTACAGCTCAGAGTGATGCCTGGGGAATGAGACCTTCCCCTCCATCATTCAATATAAAAAACCTACTGAGAAGGGCTCTCTTTGGTCCAACATCCTATACCAATCTTATAGATCAATCACTTTTTCAGGGGCATGTAGTATATTATGAACGATTCAGCCTGAGCTACTTTTCATCCTGTAGTCCCGGGATTTAGGTATCAAGGTAGCAAACTTGACAGATCCCAAAGGAAAGGGAGAAATGATTCTTCTGAAGGAGGGAAAATGCTGTGCTGGGAAAAACAACTAATGTTTAGTTTAGTTTCACAAGGATTGAGTATCCCCTCCTTTGGTGAGGAGAAAAATAATGTCACACGGTACTTGTGGATGTCCCTTCTGGGAATTATGTTCAGTGTTGAGAGAAAAAGGCAAGGGTGACTGCAAGCAGAGAGAACTTTATCCGTATGAGGTTGGAATTTGAAGTTCATACCTTGTCTTCATGAATTAAAAAATAAAGTGGCCTGCTAAAAGAAAGTAGGGCAGAGTAGAGAACTTGAAGAATTAATTAATTGAGGGTTTGAGGAGTGAGAGACATAGGTGACAAGGGATGATAAAAAGAACTGCACCTGAATGTTTATAGAAGCAATGTCCACAATAGCCAAACTATGGAAAGAACCTAGATGTCCATCAACAGATGAATGGATAAAGAATATGTGGTATGAATCTACAATGGAATACTACGCAGCCATCAAAAAGAATGAAACCTGCTATTTGCAACAACATGGACGGAACTGGAGGGTATTATGCTGAGCAAAATAAGTCAATCAGAGAAATCTGATTGATATGAGGAATCTGAGAGGCAGGGCAGGGCAGGGGTCAGGGTGTAGGGAGGGGAAAAATGAAACAAGATGGGAGCAGGGTGGGAGACAAACCATAAGAGACTATTTTTTTTTAAAGATTTTATTTATTTATTTGACAGAGATCACAAGTAGACAGAGAGGCAGGCAGAGAGAGAGGAGGAAGCAGGCTCCCTGCCGAGCAGAGAGCCCAATGCGGGGCTCGATCCCCCCTGAGATCATGACCTGAGCCAAAGGCAGAGGCTTTAACCCACTGAGCCACCCAGGCACCCCAAA
>PITA01026986.1:0-21645 GCA_004023965.1 Spilogale gracilis
TTTTTTTTTTTTTTTTTTTTTTAAAGATTTTATTTATTTGACAGCGAGAAACACAGAGGGAGAGGGAACACAAGCAAGGGGAGTGAGAGAGGGAGAAGCAGGTTTCCCACGTAGCAGGGAGCCCGATGTGGGACTCGATCCCGGGTCTCCAGGATCATGACCTGAGCCGAAGGCAGTCGCTTAACCAACTGAGCCACCCAGGCGCCCCAAACTAAGTTCTTAAATGAGCTTATATATTGATACATTTATATGCATACATATACATTCTTAGACATCACATCTCATAAATTGGGGAACAGGTGCGTTCAGTTGACTACAACTGACTGTTAAAAAATGTACATAGGCTGTTGTCTGTTTCCTCCCTGAGCCTCCCTTTTTCCTTCTCCCAGTGCTGGGACTCTCCTCCTTTCCTTCCTCCTTCCTTTCTGTTTCAGCCCTAACTTTGTGCTTCACTGTGGAGCTCCCCTGATACGTGGCTCTCAGGAAGCATTTCTGGCAGAGGAAAAGGGGTGCATCACCAGAGAATTCCCGTCTGGTTGTTGAGAGGCATTTCTGTATTGCAGCAGACACAGTATGAGCTCTTGTGTGTCTCTTATCTTACATGGTGATGTTTTTTCTCATTTATGTTCTTTTCAGGTCTTCATAAACGCAGTTTATCATGGTTACCTTTACACCAGTTAACCCCTCTAGATAATTGAGAGCTGATTATAATTGAAATTTTTTACTTGTAGTTTGTAATATAATGGGAAAGCTTTGAGTTCAGATTTTTATAGACTTAAAAATTAGAGCGAAATCATTACTTATTGGTATTATTTTAATTTGACAGTTTACAGAAAAATAAAGGTATGCTTATCTATTTTTTGAGGTCCAGATAGGGAAAACTTGAAAACTCTTAGTTTTTAGAAATGATGTGCTGATTTGTGGCGCACCTGGCTAGCTCAGTTGGAGGAGCGTGTGATGCTTGATCTTGGGGTCGTGAGTTCAAGCCCCTCTTTGGGTGTAAAGATTACTTAAATAAATGTTTTTTAAAAAGAAACGTACTGATTTGTGATTATGCCTTTTCTTTTTTTAACAGGTAGGCGAAAACCAAGAGTACATCGACCTCGTTCTCCGATATTGGAAGAAAAAGACATCCCGCCCCTTGAATTTCCCAAGTCCTCTGAGGATTTAATGGTGCCTAACGAGCATATAATGAATGTTATTGCCATTTATGAGGTACTGCGGAACTTTGGCACTGTTTTAAGGTTATCGCCTTTTCGCTTTGAGGACTTTTGTGCGGCTCTCGTGAGTCAAGAGCAGTGCACACTTATGGCCGAGATGCACGTTGTGCTTTTGAAAGCGGTTTTGCGTGAAGAAGACACTTCCAATACTACCTTCGGACCTGCTGATCTGAAAGATAGCGTTAATTCCACGCTGTATTTCATAGATGGGATGACGTGGCCAGAGGTGCTGCGGGTGTACTGTGAGAGTGATAAGGAGTACCATCATGTTCTTCCTTACCAAGAGGCAGAGGACTATCCATATGGACCAGTAGAGAACAAAATCAAAGTGCTGCAATTCTTAGTTGATCAGTTTCTTACCACAAATATTGCTCGTGAGGAATTGATGTCTGAAGGGGTGATCCAATATGACGACCATTGTCGGGTCTGTCACAAACTTGGGGATTTGCTTTGCTGTGAGACGTGTTCAGCAGTATACCATTTGGAATGTGTGAAACCGCCTCTTGAGGAGGTCCCGGAGGATGAATGGCAGTGTGAAGTCTGTGTAGCACATAAGGTGCCTGGTGTGACTGACTGTGTTGCTGAAATCCAAAAAAACAAACCATATATTCGACATGAACCTATTGGATATGACAGGAGTCGGAGGAAATACTGGTTCTTAAACCGAAGACTCATCATGTGAGTAAATCTGGTCTTAAATTTTTTTTTTTTTAAAGATTTTTATTTATTTATTTGACAGATCACAAATAGGCAGAGAGGCAGGCAGAGAACGAGGGGGAAGCAGGCTCCCTGCTGTGCAGAGAGCCTGACGCGGACCTCGATCCCAGGACCCTGAGATCATGACCTGAGCCGAAGGCAGAGGCTTAACCCTCTGAGCCACTCAGGTGCCCCAATTTTAGTATGTATTTAAAGTTAAGTCAGTTTCCTTCATGACTGATAGAGCTGTGCTGCTGATATAATATAATATAAACCTTTCTGATTTAATAGTTATGTAAATAATTTCTAACTTGAAGGAACACATACATTAAAAGTTTCTTAAATTGCAAAGAAAGAAGAATGTATGAAAAAAAGAAAATTACACACCAGTGTATTAATTTCCTGGGATAGAAATTGGACTGTTATGTGGCAGATGCCGCTGTGGGCCCTTCCCCCTGGTTATGTTCCCTACAGCCTACCCTGAGGTAATGTCCACCCTAATTTTGATGTTAGAATTTTCTTCTCTTTTTAGGTTTGCTATGTGTATACATAAAGTGCACTGGCAAGAACAAACCAGCTGTCTTAGGAAAGATCAGTTATGTTGTTATTGGTTGTAGTCTTGTGGGAGGAGATAAGCTTGACAGATTCATGGTCACAGGCTTCTGCTTTTCTGAGGGTTTTGGAGAGGATCTTCCAGGCAGGTAAGGTCAGGAGGCAGTCTGGTAGAATAGAGCGTGTACCTCAGTCAGATGTTGGGCAGGCTTATAGTGTGGACTTGGTTTTGACATCTTATAGAAATATGATCAGAGTTAGTGAGCTACTTTGTATTTTTAGTTTCTCAAGTCTTCAAAGCCTTCTTTCAGCTCTTAGAATTAGGTCAATCAGAAAATCTGTGGTGGGATGAAAAGAAATATCAGAGCAGAGCATGGAGAAGAGAGCAAGAAGTTCATCAGTACCTGGGCAAATTAAGCCAGGTACAGATAAGAATCTTAGGTGGGATTTTGATTATAAAAATGGCACAGAGTAAGCAGGGATCCTCCGAGTTTTTTTGGAGTTGTCTTCTTGCAGTGTTGCTGTTGAGAAATCTGAATCTGTTCATTGAGTGTATGTGACTGGTTTGGGCTTATATGGAAGCTTATGGAGTCTTCTCTCTGCTTGTAGTTTTTTTCAGTTTTAGAGTGGTATGGCCTTGTGTGGGTCTTTTTTCATCCACTGAGTATTTGGTGGGTACTTTCAATCTGGCAGTTGAGTCCTTAAGTTGAGAACTTCTTTTGAGGACTTCCTCCCCCCTTTTCCCTGTTGTATTTAACTTGTGCCATTATTTTATTGAACACTAGACTTCCTATTTTGGTCTTCTGATTTTATCTTTTTTTCTCCTGTTTCCCTCTTTGTCTTTGTTCTTCTTTGGAGTGTGTGTGTGTGTGTGTGTGTGTGTGTGTGTGTGTGTGTGTATGGGGTGGTTCTCAGTTTTCCTAGATTTCCTTATCTTAGTCTTCTAGTCCGACTATTTAGGTTTTCTTTTCTGCTGTCATATTTTTATTTTCTGTGAGCTCCCTTGTTCTTAGAATCTTACTCTTTTAAAAAAGCAATAAAATCCTGTTTTTGTTTCATAGATATATTATTTTTTTCTCTTTTCTGAGGATATTAATGATAACTTTTGTGTTATGAGTATCTGTATGTTTGGTTTTTTTTTCTGCCTCTGTGCATAGTCTCTGTTTTTTCTCAGTTCCTTTTTCCTGAGATTTGTTTTGGACTCTTTCATCCTCAGATTATTAATTCGTAATTTGTTGATCCTGATTAACATTGTGGGATTATACAGCTGATTGGAGGCTCTGAACAAGTGGGTAGGCCTAATCAATTTTGAGCTTAACCACTGGGTGATTTTCTTAATCTGTTTTATTGGGCATCACTGATGTCACTCACTGTTTTTTTTTTTTTTTTTTAAAGATTTTTTTTATTTATTTGACAGAGTGAAAGACAGCTAGAGAGGGAACACAAGCAGAGGGACTGAGAGCGGGAGAAGCAGGCTTCCCGCTGAGCGGGGAGCCCGATGTGGGGCTCGATCCCGGGCCTCCAGGATCATGACCTGAGCCGAAAGCAGTCGTTTAACCAACTGAGCCACCCAGGCGCCCCTCACTCACTGTTTTTTAATCCTTCTTGAGCTGGACAGGTGGCCCAGAGAAGCCATTTCTGGTGTCCTTGGAGTATGAGGATCTGACTGGTATAGTGTTTGATTTTCTGTACAATAGTACTTTGTTGATAGTACAATAGTATTATTTTGTACAGTAGTACTACCTGAGCAGAGAATTGGTGAACCCTAGTTCAGGGAACTTCAGTGTTACCTCCTTTAGAGACTAAGCCTTTAGTGGCTGAAGAGGATAGGTATAGATGGTCTAGGGAATCCACCTTTTTTTTTTTTTTTTAAAGATTTATTTATTTGACAGAGAGAAACACAGCCAGAGAGGGAACACAAGCAGGGGGAGTGAGAGAGGGAGAAGCAGACTTCCCGCCGAGCAGGGAGCCCGATGTGGGGCTCGATCCCGGGTCTCCAGGATCATGACCTGAGCCGAAGGCAGTTGCTTAACCAACTGAGCCACCCAGGCGCCCCCCCCCCCTTTTTTTTAAAGATTGATTTATTTGACAGAGAGAAACACAGCTAGAGAGGGAACACAAGTAGGGGGAGTGAGAGAAGGAGAGACAGGCTTCCTGCTGAGGAGAGAGCCTCATACGGTGTTCGATCCAGGACTCCGGGATCATGACCCAGCCAAAGGCAGATGCTGAACGACTGAGCCACCCAGCCACCCCTAGGGATCTGCTCTTTAAGCAGCTTTCAAGCAATTCTCTGCTGTAGATTTTCCCTTTTCCATTTTCAGTGTCTTTTGAGGACTGTGATTATTGGTTCTCAGCGTCACCCTTTTGGTTTGGAATTGGGCTTTCTTGGCTTTGCTAATGGCAGTTATCACTCGTCCATTTGCTTTCTCCTGCTTCCTAATTTTGTTTGTTGTCTCTGCTATTTTCTCTATCCTTGTGAGTTTAACTATGTCTTTGGCAGTTCTAAGAGGGTTTCAGGAGGGAGCAAAATGAGATGTTTGGATTTAGTCTATTACCTTAATTCAGAAACTGATAAGAGAAATAGTTATGAAGTTTTAAAATGCATATTTTGCATCTTTTGATTTGGATCAGTTATTTTAAAAAATTTGTGTAATTTTTGTCTTGCCCCCTACCTCCCACGTATGCGGTCGTGGTGGTTATTGTGCCATCTTTTTGACCTCTTGCTGTGGACGTGGTAGCGTGGGAGCTTTTTGTTGGCAGGGTCATTACCACGGGTGAGATCACTGTAACCATGTTTTGGTTTGAAGTTGAATGCTGTATTTCATTTTAAGGAAAAAGTCAGTGACACTGCCCATTAGGGAGCCTAAGTGGTTGTGCTTTTCTATAGACATTGAGCAGTTAACAGGCCATGTTCATACTCTGTCGCAAATGCCTTTTCAAAAGGCCTCAGAGTCCTTGGAATTACCGTGAACAGATTAGGAAGTAAGTGAAATGTATTCTGTGCACCTATTTTCCCTTCTTATACTTCCCTTCCCTGTCCTGCCCTTCCTTATCCTTTTGGATGTTCATTCTCCCTGCTTCTCTTTTCCTTCTCTTTCCTGCCCTTTTAGGCCAGGGAAATGTGAAAGGGCTTTGTCAAAATATCGATAGGCTTTGCCATTTATAAGATTTATTACACTATAATTATAAGGTCTGGACCTAGGTTTTAGGGACCCAAAGGTGGAACCAGTAGGTGATGGACTAGTAGCAAATAGCCAACAACATTTATTGAGCAGTTAATATGTGCCTCATAGTGTTATATTTATTTTTTTTCCTTAATCCTTGCAAAAACCCAATTATGTAGGTATTATTTTTGTCTGCATTTTATTTTTTTTTTTAAAGATTTTATTTCTTTATTTGACAGAGATCACAAGTAGGCAGAGAGGCAGGCAGAGAGAGAGGAGGAAGCAGGCTCCTCGCTGAGCAGAGAGCCTTATGCAGGCCTGATCCCAGGACCCTGAGATCATGACCTGAGCCGAAGGCAGAGGCTTTAACCCACTGAGTCACCCAGGCTCCCATTGTCTGCATTTTATAGATGAAGAGGCTAAAGCTTAGGTTAAATAACTTGCCATAGGGCTTGCCCAAGTCTCTGTGGCTTTTAGTAAGTGGGACCTGGAATTTTTTCTCAGAACCTCTTTTTAAGAATAATTTTATACTGTCGTGTAGTTTCCAAGGCATCATCTCGAGATGTTTGCAACGTAAATTGTTTTAGTTGTAAAATGTATGCTTATGGGGACGTCTGGGTGGCTCAGTTGGTTAAGCCACGGCCTTCGGCTCAGGTCATGATCCCGAAGACCCGGGATCTAGTCCCACATTGGGCTCCCTGCTCGGCGGGGAGCCTGCTTCTCCCTCTCTCACTCCCTCTGCTTGTGTTCCCTCTCTGGCTGTGTTTCTCTCTGTCAAATAAATAAAATCTTTAAAAAAAAAATGTATGCTTATGACTGGTTGGGGGTTGGTGGAAATAGTGTAATGACTTTTGCTTTACCTGGACTGGGTACTTCCGAGATCTTTAAAAATTTGAGACAGAGGCGTTTTTTGAAAATATAGGTGGCATTCCAAAAATGTTCTGTTCCCTGATAAATTAATGTTAGTATTTAAAACAACACTCAGGCAAGTAGGAGAGAAGATTATTTAAGTGTAGTTAAATGACTTAAGTTACCTTTGAAGCACTTGTGGATGGATTTTTTTTTTTTTAAGATTCTATTCATTTATTTGTCAGAGAGAGAATAAGAGAGCAAGCACAGCCAGGGAGAACAGCAGGCAGAGGCAGAAGCAGGTTGCCTGCTGAGCAAGGAGCCCCATCCCAGGACTCTGGGATCATGACCCGAGCCAAAGGATTTATTTATTTTTAAAGATTTTTTTTTTTATTCGACAGAGAGAGAGAGATCACAACTAGGCAGAGAGAGAGGAGGAAGCAGGCTCCCTGCTGAGCAGAGACCCCCCCCCCTCCCTCCCCCATGCAGGCCTCAATCCCAGGACCCTGAGATCATGACCTGAGCCGAAGGCAGAGGCTTTAACCCACTGAGCCACCCAGGCGCCCCGAGTGGATGGATTTTTAATACATTATTGATGAGATGGAATAGTCTACTTTTCTAAATTGAACAGTAAAATTCTTTAAGTTCTATATTTGGCAGTGAAACTATTCACTTAATTTATTTTCTTTGAAAGGTTTACTCATTTCCTGAAATTGCCTTTTTAAAAAAAAGTATACATTTTTTAAATTAAACTCTGTGCCTAATGTGGGGCTTGAACTCATGACCCCAGGATCAAGAGTTGTGCGCTCTATCTACTGAGCCAGCCAGGTGCCCCTGAAATTGCCTTTCTTGATGCGTAATAAAGTACAACAGAATTTAGTGAAGATTTCAGATAAGGATGTCTTTTCTTCATGCTGAGTTTTTTGACTATTATTTTTGTAAACTCAAATACAAACCTTTAAACATCACTGTTAGTGGTAATTAAGTTTTCCTTGCCAATAATCTCAGTAAATCAGAAATCTTAACATCTTTTTAAAAGTTAGATTAAAACAGTTTCAGCTTGATGCCCTCTTGTGGTAGATTTGTGGATGCCTGGCGAAACTTGAAGTTGTGTAAATTGTTCAGTTGACGGTATGGAGATTTGGTGTGTGATGTCCTGGAGGCTTCAGATGATGAGTCAGCAGACCTAGTGCCCAACGGGGGCATACCTAAAATAAAGTGGGGTAGTGAATACTTTTTTAAAAAAGATTTATTTAGGGCGCCTGGGTGGCTCAGTGGATTAAAGCCTCTGCCTTCAGCTCAGGTCATGATGTCAGGGTCCTGGGATCGAGGCCTGCGTCGGTCTCTCTGCTCAGCAGGGAGCCTATTTCCTTCTCTCTCTGCTTGCCTCTCTCTGTGATCTCTCTGTCAAATAAATAAAATATTTTTTAAAAAGATTTATTTATTTATTTATTTGAGAGAGCAATGCCCCCATGTGTCGGGGGAGGGGCAGAGGGAAAGGGAGAGAGAAACTGATGCAGACAGACTCTGCTGAGCACCGAGCCCAACTCCGGGCTTGAGATCTCACAGCCCTGAGATCACAACCTGAGCTGAAACCGGGAGTTGTTTGCTTAACCAGCTGCACCACCCAGGTGCCCCAGTAATGAACGGTTTTTAATTGCAAATGCTAATAGTTATAGGAGCTAAGTTTTTCTGCTGGGCGCCTGGGTGGCTCAGTTGATTAAGCGACTGCCTTTTGCTCAGGTCATGATCCTGGAGACCTGGGATCGAACCCTGCATCGGGCTCCCTGCTCGGTGGGAAACCTGCTTCTCCCTCTCTCATTCCCCCTGCTTGTGTTCCCTCTCTAGCTGTGTTTTTCTCTGTCAAATAAATAAAATCTTTAAGAAAAAAAAAAGAAAGAAAAGAAACTAAGTTTTTCTGCTACTGCTTTTGTTTGTTTAATACTCATTTAAAAATATGTTATTTGTGTAGGTTAGAGAAGCATATAATAAAAGAAAGGTTCTCATATGAATCTACCTGAGGAACCAAAACACTGAGCAATCAACTTAGAGATCGCTTTTAATCCAACATATAAGAAGACTAGTCTTTCTTTTTCCTTTTTTTTTAAAGACTTTATTTATATATTTGAGAGATAGAGCACAGAGGGAGAAGCAGATTCCTTGCTGAGCAGAGAGGCTGATGTAGGACTCGATCCTAGGACTCTGAGATCATGGCCTGAGCTGAAGGCAATGCCTAACCAACTGAGCCACCCAGGCACCCTAGAAGGCCACAGTCTTTTTAATTATGGCATTCATCCTGTCCTTTGCTCTAAAATTGGGACTATTAGTAAAACAGGAATTGCCAAATTAGATTAGCACCTTTTTTTGTCACTATTCATTCTGAATAAAATTACCTTGAACACAACATTTAAAGTTTATTTGAGGGAGGCACCTGGCTGGCTCAGTTGCATCGCATGTGACTCTTGATCTCAGGGTCGTGAGTTTGAACCCCACGTTGGGACGGAGATTACTTAAATAAATAAGTAAACTTAAAAGCCTTTTTTTCCCCCATTTTTCAAATAGATTAAATTATACTTTTATTTTTATATTTTTTATTTTTTTAAAAAGATTTTATTTATTTATTTCACAGAGAGACAGCAAGAGAGGGAACACAGGCAGGGGTAGTGGGAGAGAGAGAAGCAGGCTCCCCACTGAGCAGGGAATCTGATTCAGAGCCCGATGCAGGACTTGATCCCAGGACCCTGGGATCATGACCCGAGCTGAAGGCTGACACTTAACTGACTGAGCCACCCAGGAGCCCCTAAATTATACTTTTAAGCGTATACTGCTTTGCACTTGTACCTCCCCATTCTAGCTGTAAGCCACTTATTTACTTGCTGGCCTAGTTGTCATCAAACCTATATCTGTAAGCCTTCTGCCATGTTCAGTTCTATATATCCCAGTCTCCTGGACATATTCATACAGCAGACATCTCAAATACAACTTGTCTAAAACAACTCATCACTTCTACCCCTTATCTACCTTTCATCCATGGATCCCGTCATGGTAAATGGGATCACCATTGTATCAGATGCTCAGGCAAGAAACTCAGGGATAGGCTTTTGTCCTGTATCGTTTGTTATACCTTTTCATTCCTCTTTTTTTTTTTTTTTTAAATAGATTTATTTATTTATCTGACAGAGAGAAGCAGGCTTCCTGCTGAGCGGGCAGACCAACTCGCACCTGGATCCCAGACCCTCCATTTCTTCCCTTCACAAAGGGCACTGTACCCTGTTGCAGCTCTAAGGCTGTGCTTAACTTTAAAAAATAATTTCTTTTTTTAAAAAAGATTTGAAAGAGACACAGCAAGAGAGGGAACACAAGCAGGGGGAGTGGAAGAGGGAGAAGGAGGCTTCCTGCCAAGCAGGGAGCCCAATGTGGGGCTCTATCCTAGGACCCTGGTATCATGACCTGAGCTGACGGCGGATATTTAACCTACTGAGCCACCAAGACGCCTGCCTTTTTATTACCTCTTAAATACTGAATCTTGATTCTCTCCATTCTCACTCTTCTTACCATAATACAAGCCAGCCTGATCATTAGCCTACTTCAGTAGCCTCCAAACTGGTCTACATGTAACTCCCCATTACCCAGTTCTAATCTCTTTTTCATAGCTGGATGATTTTTATATATTTTTTAAATTTTTATTTATTTATTTATTTTTAAGAATTTATGAGAGCAAGAGAGCGAGAGCGCAGTCAAACATGAGCGGGGAGGGGAGAGGAAGAAGCAGACTCTCCTCTGAGAGCAGAGCCCAATATGGGCCTTGATCCCAGGACCCTGGGATCATGACCTCAGCAGAAGGCAGATACTTAACCCACTGAGCCCCTCAGGGCCGCCCCCCCCCACTGCCCCGGGCGATTTTTATTTTTTATTTATTTTTATTATAACTTTTTTTTTATTTTAAGATTTTATTTATCTGACAGAGAGAAACACAGCCAGAGAGGGAACACAAGCAGGGGACGTGAGAGGGAGAAGCAGGCTTCTTGTCGAGCAGGGAGCCCGATGTGAGACTTGATCCCCGGTCTCCGGGATCATGACCTGAGCCGAAGGCAGTCGCTTAACCAACTGACCCACCCAGGCGCCCCTGATTTTTAAAGCAGTTGTTTTGATCAGGTCTCTTTTTCCCTTGAGTTGAAAAACCTTTTTAGTTACTTCCATTTGCTCTTAACAGAAAGTTCACAGTTCCCTAATTTTGTACATTTAATTCTCTTGCTTCCTACCACTCAAAACACAAGAAATAAAAACCAAACCAAAACATTCAAAACTCCTTCTGGCTAACTTACCCTTCAAGTCTTGGCCTGTGTATGCCATTTGCTAGGGCTTTCTCTCTCTGAACCTCTCACTTCTTGTACCCTAAAAGACTTCTCCTTTTTAAAGAAAAAACAAAAAGCAAAACAAAAATATCCATCCTGCTTATACTTACTATTTTTTAAAGATTTTATTTACTTTGGTGTGTGTGAGAGAGTGCACACGGGGAAGAGGGGTGCAGAAGGAGTAGACTCAACTTCCTGCTGAGCAGGGAGCCCGAGTCTCAGTCCGTCCATGGCCCTGGGATCAGGACCTGAGGCAAGGCAGACACTTAACCAGCTGAGCCACCCAGTTACCCTGTAATTATTTGTTTTAAAGTAGATATCACATACTTCATAAGATGAGGAAAATAATAGCAACTGTGCATATCGCTTCTGGTGGGGGCCGCCAGTGTTTTAAGTGCTTTAAGTATTCGATTTACTTAACCCTCACAATAGCATTTGGATATAAGTAGTGTACCCCCATTTTTCAGATGGAGAAGTTAAGGTATAGAGAAGTTAAATAATTTATTCAGCATCACACAATTAGTCGTGAGCAACAGAGTCAGGACTCAGTCCCAGGGATTCTGGCTCCAGGATGTATGCTCCTAACCCACACGGGCTGCCCGACCTGGCTGTTGCTTAAATGCTAAATCCATAGCTGCATTAGTTTCTTGTGGCTGCAGTAACAAAGTACCATGCACTAGGTGGTACAAATTTATTCTCTCACAGTTGTGGAGGCTAGAAGTCTAAAGTCAGGGCGTCAGTGGGGCCATGCTCCTTCTGGAGGTTCTGGGAAGGAATCTGCTCTTATCTTTTCCAGCTTCCAGTGGCCCATGTGTTTCTCAGCTTCTTAGCAGCATAATTCCAATCTCTGTGTACCTCTGTCTCTTGAAGGCAGTCTAAGCCTTTTCTTTCTGGTACCTCCAAATTCTTCTAGTCTTTTCCCATCACCCAGTTCCAAAGCCACTTTCACATTCTTAGGTATTTGTTAAAGGAGCACTCCATTCGGCGGCACCTGAATGTTTCCTAGGGCTGCCATAACAAATGACCAGAAACAGTCACTTAAAACAACAGGAATTTTGAAGGCCAGAAGTTTGAAACCTCAGTGTCAGCAGGATTGGTTCTTTCTGGAGACTCTCAGGGAGACTGTTCTAAGCTCTAGTGGTTGCTGGCTACCCTTGACATTTCTTGGCTTGTAGATAGGTGGCTCACTTGAAGCTCTGCCTGCACCTTCACATCACCTTTCCTGTGTGTTTCTCTGTGTTCTCTCTTCCACTTACAAGGATCCCTGATCTCTTTCTTCCCTTTTTTTGCAGGGGGGATTTTCTTTCTTTCTTCCTTCTTCTTTCCTCCCTCCCCCTTTCTTGCTCTCTCCCTCTTCCTCCCTCTCTCTCTCTTTCTTTTTAAATATTTTACTTATTTATTTGAGAGAGAGAGAGAGCCTATGTGCATACTTGGAGAGAGGGAAAAGCAGACTCCCCACCAAGCAGAGAGCCCGGCGTGGGGCTCAATCCCAGGACTCTGAGACCATGACCTGAGCTGAAGGCAGAGGCTTGACTGAGCCATTAGACTCCCCAGGATTTTTTTATTCTTTTTTGTTTTTTTAATATTTGAGAGAGAGAGAACAGGGAGGAGTATAGGCAAGGAGGATAAGGAGAGGGAGAGAGAACCCAAAGCAGACTCTTTTTTGAGTACAAAGCCTGATGTGGGCTTCTATCTCATGACCTGAGCCAAAATTAAGAGTCTAATGCCTAACTGACTGAGCCCCCCATTTGCACCTCTTTCTTTTTTTTAAACATTCTTTTTTTTTTTTTTTTAAGATTTTATTTATTTATTTGACAGAGAGAGAAATCACGAGTACGCAGCGAGGCAGAGAGAGAGGAGGAAGCAGGCTCCCCGCTGAGCAGAGAGTCTGATGCGGTCCTCAATCTCAGGAACCTGACATCATGACCTGAGCCAAAGGCAGAGGCTTTAACTCACTGAGCCACCCAGGCGCCCTTTTTTTTGTTTGTTTGTTTGTTTTTAAGATTTGTTTATTTATTTTAGAGAGAGTGTGTATGCCCAAGAATGGGGAAGGGTAGAGGGAAAGGGAGAGAGATAATCTCACATGGACTCAGCGGGGCTAGATCTCATGACCCTGAGATCATGACCCAAGCCAAAATCAAGTCCTATGATTAATAACTGAGCCACCTAGGCATCCCAAAGATAGCAGATTTCATCTCAATATCTTTAGCTAATTACATCTACAAAGACCCTATTTCCAGAAAGGTCACGTGCTAAGGTTCAGGGGGCCGTGAATTTTAGAGGGATACTATTCAACCCACTACTAATGTTCTTTACTCTTAAGTTTCTATGGGTTTGTTTAAAAGTGAAACTTGAAACTTACAGTTAGTCATTAACCTCCTACTTATCTTGCATGAGTAAAAGCCAAACAAACTTTAAAATGGAGACCTTTAATATTTATGTTTGTTTTTAATCATATTTTTGGCAAATGTTTTCATTCCAGCCTGTCTTCTCCTGCCACTTGTGAGCGCCTTTGAGGTGATCAGTGTCTTTAGGAAAGCCAGGCCAGTTTGGGTGAACAGAAGAGGCTCTGTAGGCACTGTAGGAACAGAGCTCTATAGAGACCATATGCTAACCCCAAACCAAATACATGTACAAATAAGTGTGTATTTGTATGGGAAAGCTCTTGTCACTTTTATGATTAGAACACATAATTTTGATTACATAAGCTATGTAAATCTGCAAGGGTTAGGACAGCTTTTCATGGGGTACCTTCTGGCTCAGTCATCAGAGCATGCCACTCTTGATCTCAGGGTCATGAGTTTGAGCCCCATGTTGGGCATAGACATTACTTTAAAAAAAAAAAACACAACACAAAAAAACCACTAATATTTGAAAATATTAGTTGTTCACTCTTTTGTTATTTTTGCTTTTAACAAATCTATTCTACAGCTTTAAGAAGAAAGAAATTGTCAGTGTTGTGTACAATCGTTGATGAACAGAATCAAAAACAGTTTTCGGGTGCCACATTTGTAGGGGGACATTGAGGGGAAGCATACCAGATTTGTGAAGACGGGAAAATGTGCTATAAGAAATGATTAAAGTATTTGAGCATGTTTCGCCTGAAAAGAAAAGAGTAAAATTGTAGATGTTGTGAACGATTTGAAGGACTGTGAGTGGAGGAGGTGTTAAGTTTATTTCACAGAACTCCAACAGGCAGAACCAGGACTAACTGGTGGAAACACTAGGTTTGTGTTATCTCATTAAAAGGAAGAACTTTCTAGGGTACCTGGGTGGCTCAGTTGGTTAAGGGTCTTACTCTTCATCTCACCTCAGTTCTTGACCTCAGGGCTGGGAGTTCATGCCTCATGACCTTTAAAAAAAAAAAAAAACAAGGAAGAACTTTCTGATATATGAAGTAGTGAGTTCCTTTTTAAGATGAAAATTGAGGTTAAAATTGAAATTAAGGGTTGCCTCGGTGGCTCAGTTGGTTGGGCGTCTGATTTTGGCTTAGGTTTTGGTCCTGGGGTCCTGGGATTAAGCCCCTCATCGGGGTCCCTGCTAGGCAGGGTATCTGCTTTTCTGCCTCTCGCACTAGCTTGTGCTCTCTCTCTTTAAAAAAAATTGAAATTAAGTGTTCTCTGTTAGATAGAAATTTTGCAAGTGAGAATGTGGATTAAGTCAGTTATATTAGGAGGCCTTTCAATAGTAGTATGTGAGTTACTTGAAAAAATGGACAAAATGTCCATTTAATTAGGTTCACTCCCGTACCATCTCATTTTGTTTTGAAATCTTAAACTTGTAAATCATATTTTCTAGCCCAGAAATGTTTTTATGTAGAATGTTTTTCTTGTTTCATTGAAATTTGGTAGCTATTTCTGAGTAAAAAGGAAAAAGGAAATAGTAAAAGAAAAAATTTAACATCTTTCTAACAAGTGAAGCCTTAAGATAGTTTTCTAGAAAATAACCAGGCTGTCCTATAACTCTTACGCTCAGTCAAAGCTCACTAAGTACTTTCCGATATTATCACTTAATTACATTTTGATATGGTATTGCCTTTAAAAAGTATTTTATTAGTCTTTTTGATTAGAGGACTCTGACATCTTTAACACTGTAAGTTGGAATAAGACTGTTGTCATTACTCAGTCATAAGAAGTCAGAAATACCAATTATATAGAGAAATCAAAAGCAGATTAAAAAATGATTTTCAGCAATTTTTGTAAAAAGCTAGTTCTAACAGAGCAGTATACTAATTTCATATGTCAGCAGATGCTGATTTGAAAGCAGAAAATGAGGGATGTCTGGCTAACTCAGTGGTAGTGCATGCAACTCTTAATCTTGGGATTGTGAATTTGAACCCCACTTCAGAGGTAGCGATTACTTAAATAAAAAAAAAATTTAAAAGAGCAAAGTGAGAATATTCATTAATTCTTTTTTTTCATTTTGATAATTTTGATATCCATTTATTTATCCATGACTTCATATGGCCCTCCTTTCTTTAGAGTCACTGAGTGACTCATTCCGAGAATTCTACTCAATGTTTATTCATTTACTACCATAATAGTGACAATATTTTATTTTTATTGATTACTTACAATGTGCCTGGGTGCTACAGTCTATGCCTATTTTATGTTTTTACAATCTGTGCCTTATTATAATACCTTTTATTCTTACAGTGGCCCTGAAAGAGTTACCATTTTATCAGCAAGGTAGATAAAATGGCTCAGAGACTCAAGAGGTTGTGTCTTGTCCATGTTTGCATATCTCATAAATGCCTGAGCCCATTTTAAAGCCAAATCAATCTTTTTTTTCTTTCTCTCTTTTTCTCTCACTCTTCTTTCCTTTCTCTCCCTCCCTTCCTTCCTTCCCTCCCTCCTTCCTTCCTTCCAGAGAGAGACAGTGAGAGAGAGAGAGCACAAGCAGGGGGAGTGGGAGAGGGAGAAGCAGGCTTCCCACTGAGTGAGCCTGATGTGGGGCTGGATCCCAGGACCCTGGGACCATGACCTGAGCTGAAAGCAGACGCTTAACGATTGAACCACCCAGGTGCCTCTAAAGTCAGATCTTAAAGCCCAGTTCTTTCAATTCTGTGAGTTTGCTGTTGAATAGACAGGAAAGTTAGACTCTCTCATCAGGCAACTCACACATGCTCCTGAACTCCTTTTGAATGTGAGAAGAAATATTGTCAAACATATTTCTGAAAGTCCAGTCCTAGCCATGCATTTACCTTGTGTTTTAGTTGAAGTCTACAGCTACATGACAAGTGATGGTACCTTTGGAGAGATGTAAGCTGATAAGAAACTGCTCCTCTTCTTTCCAGTTTGAACTTTGTCCATAAGAAAGGAAGAGAGAGAGGACACATTATCACTCGTTGAGATGATTCCTTCAAGGACCAGAATTTAGCAGAGCATTTATATTGTTTCTGGAAATGTTCTAAACTGAATTGTAGTGTTAGCCTGCTCTGTACCTGCCATTCACTGACCGCAGTTTAAATATTTCTCGTTCAAGTTCCATCTCAAAGTCAACTGAAGTATAAGCAAGACTGTCCTCTACCAAGTACTCATACACTCTCAAGTTTGAGGTCCTGTTTTTTTGTTTTTTGTTTTTTTTTTTTAAGATTTTATTTATATATTTGACAGAGAGAAACACAGCTAGAGAGGGAACACAAGCAGGGGGAGTGACAGAGGGAGAAGCAGGCCTCCCGCTGAGCAGGGAGCCCGATGTGGGGCTCGAACCCGGGTCTCCGGGATCATGACCTGAGCCGAAGGCAGTCGCTTAACCAACTGAGCCACCCAGGCGCCCCTGAGGTCCTGTTTCTGTGTGTTTCTGAATATCATTTTTTTAAAAGATTTATTTATTTATTTTAGAGAGAGGGAGAGCGCATGTGAGTGGGGAGAGTAGCAGAGGGAGAGGGGGAAGAGCATCTTCAGACTCCCCAGTGAGCAAAGAGCCTGACACAGTCCTCAGTCCCAGGACCCTGAGATTATGTCCTGAGCCTAAATCAACTGACTGAGCCATGCAGGTGCCCCTAGATATCTTTCTTTGCTGCTGTACTGATTCCTCCTTCCCCACTATATTTGCTTTTTAAAGGTTTTATTTAATTTTTATTTTTGTTTTGAGAGAGTGAGTGGGTAGGGGCAGAGAGAGAGGGAAAGAGAGCACATCCCAAGCAGGCTCCATACCCAGCACTGAGCCCAATGTGGGGTTTGATCTCATGACCCTGAGATCATTACCTGAGCTGAAATCAAAGAGTTGGATGCTCAACCGACTGAGCAACCCAGGCACCCCATCCTCTCTCTCCACTATTTCACACAGATTATTTTATCATAAGCTGCTGTGGGCTAGGAAATCGAAATCATTAGAGATTGCTCAATTAAAATAAAAGTAACTTGAGGTTGAATGAGACTTGAGGGGATTTCTTGTAAGCAAATATACTGAGCTTTAGTGGGCAGACTTTGTGTTACATATTTTAACTTTCACTGGATAGATGGCAATTGTCAAATCAGTGCCATTATGTCTAACATAGAAGGTGTTTTTGTACTTCTTTTAAACAGAGAAGAAGATACAGAAAATGAGAATGAGAAGAAAATTTGGTACTACAGCACAAAGGTCCAACTTGCAGAATTAATTGACTGTCTAGATAAAGATTACTGGGAAGCAGAACTCTGCAAAATTCTGGAAGAAATGCGTGAAGAAATCCACCGGCACATGGACATAACTGAAGACTTGACCAATAAGGCTCGGGGCAGTAACAAATCCTTTCTGGCGGCAGCTAATGGTGAGAGGGAAATTTTCTCAGTTATTACTAAATAAAAGATAAACTCTTGCTATAAAATCATTGCACAACTTGAAATTATTAAAATTTCAAGTTATATATATTTTTTTCTTTTTAAAGATTTTATTTACTTATTTAGGAGAGCAAGAGAGAGCACGGGCAGGGGAATAGCAGAGGGAGAGGGAGAAGCAGATCCCCTGCTGATCAGGGAGCCACCCAGGCACCTCAATTCTCTGTTTTCTTTTTCCTAAGGAATCTTGTTTATCTCAACATAAATTAGGGGATTTTTATGGATTTTAGCCTTTAGTATCTTGCCTTGGTTATTACTGATATTCCCTCAATTGTTTTTTTTTCTTTAATTCAGGTATCTTACTGAGAATCCTACCTCTATCTATCCAGAGATTTTATTTATTTATTTGAGAGACAGAGAGTGAGAGAGTGAGAGCATGAGTGGGGTGAGGAGCAGAGGGAGGGAGAAGCAGGCTCCCCGCTGAGCAGGGAGCCAGACTCTGGGCTTGATCTGGGGACTCTGGGATCATGATCTGAGCCAAAGGCAGATGCTCAACCAACTGAGCCACCCAGGTGCCCTGTGAAGTCTACTTTTAGTTATAGGGAAATAGTATTCTTTGCTTTTTTTTTTTTAATAAAACTTTAAATTTTAGAATAGTTTTATAGTTACAAAAAAGTTGCTAAAGTAGTACAGAGGGTTCGAGATACCCTGCACCAGGTTTCCCCTATTATTAGCATCTTACATTAGTGTGACACGTTTGCCATAAGTAGTGAACCTATATTGATACAGTATAATACCTTAATCTATACTTTATTCTGATTTCCTTATTTTTACTGGTAACCTTTTTCCATCTAATGATCCTATCCAGGTTACCACATTCTATTTACTTATGTCTGTTTAAGTTCCTCTAGACTGTTACAATTTCTCAGACTTTTCATATTTTTGGTGACTTTAACAGTTTTGAGGAGTACTGGCCAGGTATTTAGTAGAATGCCCTCAGTATGGATTTGTCTCATGTTCTTCTGAGAACTAAGATATGGATTTTGGAAGGAAGACCACACCATTCTCTTTCTTCTATCAGAAGTACATGTTATCACATGATTTATCACTGATGATGTTCATCTGGTTCAGGTGGCATTTGTTGAGTTTTTTCCCCACTATAAAATTACTGCTCCCACCTATGCTGTGCTTTTGGGAAGAAAATCACTATGTGCACTGCCTGCACTCAGGTGGTAAGGATTTAGGCTGCACGCACAAAGGTAGGAGCTGTCTCCATAAGTTATTTGGGATTTTTCTACATAGGAGATTTGTCTGTTCTCCTAGTTTATTTATATCAGTGTGGACTCATGGATATCTATTTTATACTTTAGATTATATTTCAGTACTGCCTGATTTACTTTGTTGCTCAAATTTGCTTTACAAAAAAAGATAATATATATGATTTTTTAAAAAAGATTTTATTTATTAGAGAGAGAGAGAGAGAGAGAGAGCTTGAGAGGAAAGAAGATTAGAGGGAGAACCAGACTCCCCACAGAGTTGGGAGCCCGATGTGGGACTCGATCCCGAGACTCCGGGATCATGACCCGGCCAAAGGCAGTGGCTTAACCAGCTGAGCCACCCAGGTGCCCTAAAGATTTAAAAAAAAAAAAAAATTTAAATAGTCAAAAAGGTATAGAATAAAAAGTGAACCTCCTTTGTAATCTCCAGTTCATCTTCCTTTTTTCCAAAATAGCTATTATTGCCATTTCTAAAATCCTTTTGGATGTACTCTTCATGTTTAAAAAATGTCACCTGTGTTTTCTAATAGTATCTTTAAATCTTAATTTAGGTAAAATGATGAGGTAAGACTCTGAAAGTACACTTTAACTGCCTGGTTCTCCTTTTCTGTATACATTATCTGTTGTACATATAATCCTTTTAATGTTCTCAAGTCTCCATTTCCTGAAAAAATTTCCCCATTCTCCATTTGCTTAACATAGAAAGTCTATACTTAATAAATTTATTTAGTTAAGCTATATCCCAGCCTGTTCTCACATACTCTATGTCAGTATTCATTTGAATTCACCTGTATTTTTTTTGAGGATGATAGTCATACTCTCCTGTATAAATACTGTTCCATATGTATGCACTGCATCTTCAGAAACTAGCAGACTGATTACCAAGAACTGTGTGTATTCATATCTGGTTGTTGGAAGTATTTTTCTGTTAGATCTGTTTGGAAAAATATGTAACTTTTTTATCAGATAATTTTAGTTGTTAGAATTTTGGGGGGAGGTTGTATTCCCTTCTGTTTGTTTCTCTCCATAATCAGATAATAAGAAGTTTTATTAATTTTAGGTTGTTTTCCTCTTAGTTTTCTTTCATGAATCATGGCGTTAAAATTGATAAGTCCATTGTCACTTTCTTACATTCTCAGCTTTTACGAAAAGAACAATAAAGAACTATGTCCAGTCCCCTAAAAAAGCAATATTAATTACGTTTTTATCAAGTATATTTAATTAGAAATATTTTCTAGAGTGAGCTTGCCTGTGTACAAAATTGTAGAGATCGCATCATTTTTTTTTTTTTAAGATTGCTTTATTTATGAGAGAGAGACCAAGAGGTGCACATGAGCAGGGGGAGGGGCAGAGTGAGAGGGACAAGTAGACTTCCTGATGAGCAGGGAGCCTGATGTGCAGAGCCTGACATGGGGCATGGGGCCCGATCCCAGGACCCTGAAATCATGACCTGAGCCAAAGTCAGATGCTCAACCAACTGAGGCACACAGGCACCCCAGTATCATCTTAACTAAAGAATAGAACCAAAATAGGAATTGGTAATCAGAATGTTTAGTGGGCTGATATAGGGGAATGTGAAAAACTAGAAATGCCCAATGTAGAAGAATTGGATTATCGGGGTGCCTGGGTGGCTCAGTTGGTTAGGCGTCTTGTGCCTTCGGCTCAGGTCATGATCCCAGATTCCCGGGATCGAGCCCCTCATCAGGCTCCGTGCTTGGCGGGTAGCCTGCTTCTCCTTCTTCCACTCCCCCTGCTTGTGTTCCCTCTCTCGCTGTCTGTCTCTCTCTGTCAAATAAATAAATAAAATCTTAAAAAAAAAAAGAATTGGATTATCATGTGATAGAACACTAGAGAATTGGAGAATTACATAAGATGCCATGTCAAAACAGTACCTGGGTCTTTGAGGTACTTAAATTCTCTTTCTCTAAATAAACAACTGGGTAATACATCAGCTTTTATCAAAAAATAACCAATTAGTGTAGTAGGATTATAGTTGGTATCCTGTTTATATTTTTCAAATTTTCTACAATGAGCATTTTTTGGTTTTTTGTTTTTAAAAGATTCATTAATTTGTTTTTAAGGGGAGGGAGAGGCAGAGGAGAGGGAGAAACAGAAGCTCAAGCAAACTCCCCACTGAGTGCAGAGCCTGTTGGGGGGGCTCCATCAGTCCCACAACCCTGAGGTCATGACCTAAAACTGAAACCTAGAGTCAGGTGCGCAATGAACTGAGTCATCCACGCACCCAGCCGATAATGTACTTTTTAAAAATTAAACTTTTTTATGTAGTCAGGACAGCAGAGAAAGCTTTGAGCATTAGGCCAGAATATACTTAGAAAGTTAGGTGGCTATTGCTTATGTGCTGGGACACTGTCTTGATCCTGCTGTTACCTCTTAGCACAGTATGAAGTTCATTTAAGTAAGGGTGACTGCAGCTTGGATTTATTTTATGATGAGATCTATGCAAAAAGCAACACTTTTTTTTTTTTCTTCTCCTTCTCTGCTAAGGTGCATCCAACATGGTACTCTTAATTAAAAAGAATTGAAAATTGATGGGGAAGAATGGAGAAAACTGATCTTTTTTTTTTTTTTTTAAGATTTTATTTATTTATTTGGCAGAGAGAGAGAGATCACAAGTAGGCAGAGAAGCAGGCAGAGAGAGAGAGAGGAAGAAGCCGGCTCCCTGCTGAGCAGAGAGCCCGATGAGCCTCCATCCCAGGGCCCTGAGATCGTGACCTGAGCCGAAGGCAGAGGCTTTACCCACTGAGCCACCC